>QYTT01090275.1:0-11787 GCA_006980735.1 Dasypogon diadema
TTCTGCCTATTTATAAATGATCTTCCTGATACTGTGGAAAGCGCTACTACCCATTTATAGTAGACGATGTTCAGATTTATTTATCTGATACTGTTGGATTATTAAAGGATTGGCTTTCAGCAATCCATTAAGATTTAAATGTTTGTTTTTCCTGCGGGATCAGTTTCGTATTGAATATCTTCCCGAAATATTCTTAAATGGTGTAAATCTACCGTATATTGATAAGGTGAAAAACTTGGGAGTGTTTTTTAATGGTTTTAATGGTAAAATGCGATGTAGTGGTCGACAATAGTAGCATTCCTTTGAGGGTCAGGAAAACTTTGAATTGGATTGGAAGTGAGAGATAAGAGGCTATAAATGAAGAGTAAATAGTGAGTAGAGACAATACAGAACCTTGCGGTACACCGGCATTGATCTTATAAGAGATGGAAGTAATACCGTTCAAAGTAACATAGATGGAACGATTAAAAAGGAAACTTGTAAGTGAGCAGAGATTAATCCAAACAAAATAACTAAAGGAGCAGAGTCCCTGACGAAGGCTTTCGAGATATCAAGCGAAATCATTACCGACTCGCCAAAATTATGCAGCTTTTAGTGCCAGTTTTCGGTAAGAAATGTCACCAGGTCACCAAAAGAATGATGGGGTGCCTAAGATCGTTCTAACTGCAAGTGTTTCGCATATACTTTAATATAAGTCACGTGAAGCTTCGAGCTTTTTTTTGGCTATTCCAATTAAAAATTTAACATCTCAGTCTCAGAAGCTATTTCCAGGGATCACCATCATTTGAAGATTACAGACTTGAAATTTAAACTTTTTTAATTTGGAAATGAATTAGATTACCTCATTCCTCAACAGAGAATAATCCTAATTAGCTGGGCTAATTGCACGATGAAAATTCCTGCAGAAAAAACGTCCTTAGCTCAGGGGCTTCGTTCCAGCTGGGCAAGAAGCAATTACAAGCCGGATGATTTCTATTTATGATGGCTTTGACACTAATCCGGTGGTAATAAATTGAATTAATCATACTCGATTCCCAGGAGATAAGCTGTTGTTTTTCTCAAGTTTAAGAGCGGAGGAAGATAATATTTTTTTCAAATTACATTGCAGAGATAATTTAAAATAAAACACCATTGTGTCGTGCTCTCGACGTTAACGTATCCTTCGGCACAAGGATTTCAGTCAGCTGTAAGATGTTGAAGTGCTTAAAATCTTCCCACTGGAACCAACTTAATAACTTTTGAATCTGATAACCTCTGCCACCCCCGCATTAGGTACCCAAGTCACATAATCTAATTCTGCATATATATAGCTGCAAAACTGGGCGTGTAAAAATGCAGCACAGTTTACAATGTATTCCGGGCTGCAACTGTTTCAGTTCTTCCCCGTTTATCAGAACTTTTCCAGATTAAGTTTTTCGGGATAATTAAACAATAAAAACGGGCAATTATCGCACTAAATGCGGCAAGTTGCCGGTAAGTGCGAAGAAGTTAGTTAATTGGTCCGAAATCATGTTCCCCAGCACAGGCGGACGGAGGAATCATAATGGCCACATTCTGCTGCAAAAGTTGCGAATTTTAAGGGATTTATCAAGGAATCTCTGGGGAAGAAAATTTCTAGCAAATGATTTTCTTTTCTCAGTCTTTTTTCTATTTTATGCAAAAGGAGATTGTGCTGTTTGCTCTTCGTTCCATTCTGCAAAGAATCCTTTTTTTAGACTTTGCCTGAGGAGACCAAGGTCTGTGCAGTGTGCAAAAACAGCAGTTGCATTCGGAGCATGCAGAAGGCAAAGAGAGTTGTTCTGTCTTTTTAATTTGAGTTATATTTGTGGATGGCATGCATAATGCAATGAAGGGTGCTCCCTAGTTCGGTGTTACCGGAACTTTTCTCGGTGTACATGAGTTATCTTCAATAAGTTTGAAAACAACACATTTTTGCCGCCGTGTGAACAGAATTTTTCTACGTGTAAAAACAGGAAATTTCACCTGGAACTATGGCAAAGGCTGAGGAATAACTGCACATCCTTCTTCCCTCTTCCATTGCAGTGACAAATGATGCACAACGAGTTAACGAAGAAATTTTCCAGTTTGCTGTATATGAACGACATATGTTTTCTTGTAATATATATCCATGGTTCCTTCTGTCTTCGCACAGCCGGTGAGACGGAGGGTGCTAGTGTATTACACCCACGTGAAATTCCCTCGGGAATATAAACTCTTCATCATAACTTGACTGGTGTATGAGGATACAGGTAATGTTAGACCATATGTGACATACCGAAACGCATATGCACGGGATTGTCTTGTTTATCAACTGCGGGACACAAATTAGTTTCTGTAGGAGAATACTTTACCTTGTTAATATTCAGAGCGAAAATCTTCACAAGTTTAACGAAAGGGAATAGAATGTGCAAGGGATGAGGGAAGTTTTCATTTTACTATTGTCAAGTGAATTAAAATTGCAGCCAAACCTTTTTTTTTAGCTGAAAACTTCGATGGCAGTTCTACGAAGGGGTAGGAAGCCAAATTCAAAAATATACTTATACCTATATTTTTTATAGGAGTAAATATCGATTATGAGCCTACGAAATTTGTATATAGGTTCCCTGCTGGACTAGAAGACTAGAAATACAGAAGCGATTACCTCTAATATGTTTTTTTTATTGCTAAGGCACGGGGTGTTACGGAACCCACGGAGGCTTGTCTGTTAATAACAGATAACATTTGTCTATTGACTACTGTAAAAGTGATATGGTTTTGAATCCACGTTATCAGTAGGTCCCATTTTTTACTTTTTTACTGTGAAACCAAAGCTCGAGAGATACCCCATGCCTAGCCTCGTTAGAAAGCAAACTGGAAATGGGCAAAAGGGATTAGAAGGGAGTGGAGATGTCGGTGCGTATTTTGTATAAGCAACTGCGGCCTAAAGGCATGACACTCTATATTAACATAATTTTCAAAAGGAGATCACTTGTCTGGCATACAGAAGGATCTAGGGTGGGAGGATAGGTATTTATGGTAGGGATAGGATCACGAAATTGTCTGATACTGCCCCAATAATTTTTGGAGGCAGAAAACCATGTTATAAGGGCTTTTCACTCACATTAGTACCGACAGAGGTGTACGTGGTACCAAAATAACTATACTACCGGGCAGTCAAGCAGCGTGAAAGGAACTCCCCTCCTTCACTAGTGGATCGAAACTTATGCGGAGATGCATCAAGCAACTGGTCCAACTCACAAATGGATACCGGGGCAAAGAGGTTTGACGGAAAAGAAACTACAGATTGGCTGGACATTTATTTGACCGGATCCTTTTTGCGGCTTCTCAACGAGCCAAATACGGAGAAGTCTGAAGAGCTAAGAAACAGGTGCCAAGGAGGAATTTGGGAATAATCATCCAGAGTTAAGTTAATTATTCGCAATAGAGCACAAGTTTATAACTTTTACTCAACAAAATTGAGCCGAAGACTAGACCTTCTCAGTTAAACTGCCATTTAAAGAAAGTGGGTTTTGTTGAAGACAATCAATGCCGATTCTGTAAAAAAGAGGTTGAAGCGCCGGAACACGTGCTCTGCGAGATTAAGATTAACGCTAACCGGTTTTTAGAACCCAAGTCCGTAAACCGTAACCGAAATCGAAAAAAATTCTTCCGGTTCTTATAGGAGTTTTCGATATCGGTTTCAAACCCTGCTTTAAATCGCAAATTTGGAGTTTTTTTTATACATTTTTTTGGCTTTTGATTTAACGTAGGATAATGAAAATGTCTCCACACTTTGTTGCCTACATATACAAAAAAAAATTAATTGGGGGGAAAACAATCGGTGTACAAAAATTCACGGGTCGTATTATAGTGCTTAATAATGAAAAAAGAATTTTCATGGCACGGCAAACTTTGGAGGATGACTTGTATACTACTACAACTTTACAAGGTACCAGGTTAGAAATTTGGCCAAAGCAGTAAATATAGAAGAGATATTAAAGAACAAAAGGTAACTAGTACTGTTCGATGTTTTAGGGTATCGACACTTTTCTCGTCAGAAATGAGCTCGAAGGCTACTCTTTCGACGTGAATAATTTAGTACCCTAAATAGCGTCAATTATTATAATATTTTATTTCTACTAAATAATCAGCTACCTGAAATCAATCTGTTCACATGCGACGAATCCTGCCTGTCCTGTCTTGAGCAGCTTAACTATAGAAACGTTCAAGAAGTCGATAATATCCTCAGCGAATTAATTAAAGTGGGTGATGCAACTTTCTGAGATGCTCTGTATAACGCTGATACTTTGTGTGTGAAATGGAAAAGTTATTTCTGTTGATGGGCACAAATCTTTTAATGTTCCTACCCACCAAAGGGGACATGAGACTATATGCAGCCATTATAGCAGAATTTTCTTGTTGAAAACTGCTCAGAAATTCATGTCTGTTATCATTACTGGATGTCTTAGTCCATATACAAAGAAGCTTCTGAGTAAATATCAGTGCGGCTTTAGGAAAGAAGGAGTGAACCTGTTCACGTTAGGTACCAGGATACCATCGGTGCGTCCCACAGAAATACCAATTCACAGGCCAGGGTACCCGCTGACGAGTCTCTAAAAACACTTCTTCACAAGCCAGATTACCGGCCCTGCGTTCTGAAAAAATACTTCCACGACACCTATAGTAGTAGAATTATAAATATACGGCGACTAACATGATTGCTGAAATTTACGCTGTGACGATAAGAAAATTCGAATCAGTACTAAAGAATAAGAATGACCTTGCCTAGATAGGCAGAAGGACAAAAAATTGGAGAGGAATTATTGGATTTGGGACATTTGGGGAATTTATAAAATTACTAGGACTCTTCTGAAGAGATTTAAGGATAGATTTTTTCAGAAAGGTTTCTAGGCTACAGTAGGTCTCAATTTCAATACTTTTAATTGCAACTTTATGTCTATCCTATGAAACTAAAATGATTAGAAAACTTTAATTTTAACTTTCCACAATGTTCCAACTAACAAAGAAGCGCTCGGTTCGTTACGTTCCCATTACAGAACTCAAGTACAGTGGAAAATTCTACTATCCAAAATTCAGTCTATTTAACAAACCTTCGGAACCGGGAAGGAAAATCATCGTTACGAAGAAGACATTCCAATCTCATCTTTTCTCAGCGAAGATGAAATGATGCTCCTTCATTTGGAAAATTAACGAAATTTAAATGAAATTCAGAAGAAGAGACAGAAGTTGAAGTTGAAGCAGATGCCTGCACATCAGTAGTTGATTTCGATGTTAAAATACGTGGAAAGTTAAAAAGCCCAGAAAAAGGTAAAAAAAGGGAAATCCAGAACTTGTACTTACCCTACAGCGCCATTAGAAATAGCTCTCAACTCCCTATCGAGAGTTTCCTTGACATTCTCATCTGAATACAGACCGATGGGGGAATTAAATTGTTTGTGGACAAGTTTTCGTTGTACGTTTGCCATTGCTCCGGTTTATACTAATCTAATTCTCAAATTAAGCGCACAAGATAGAGATAGAGTCTCTGTTGTTCTGTAACTTTTTCTATACGTTCTAAACCGTTTAATCTGGGCAAAAATGGTGCAGAGGACGATGACAAAATTCGTTTTTCCTACTTTTCAATTTATCGAGTCTTGTTATAAACTCTGTTTAAGCTCTTTCTTCTTTTCAGCGCTCCTCTATGTTGTCTTTCTACTGATATCTACTGAAATTGATACTCCTCTGCGCTATACAACTATTTGTATTCGTTTTCGAGACGTTCGTGTGGAGTTTTCTGAAAATAAATTGAAAAGAGCTTATTAGGGGCGGATATACAAGGACGAATACAAATACAACTACTATACAGTTATTTACAATGGGTTTTTTAGTTAACAAATCTCAGAACTAAATAAATTTCGAACAAAACAAAGAACCATCAGAAGAGCAAGCAGATCCTTCGCAGCTATTCAAGCGGAAGCTCGAATGGAAATTTATACAAAAGACGGTTCCGAAAATGGACGTTTACGTAAGACTCATTTGTTTCTTTAATGTTTACTTTTACGAAGAGACCAGGAAGTGATTTTATTCATAAAATTAACTGAATAGATTGTAAAGCAATAAATTGTGCTGTTTGGGGTGTTTTAGGGTTCACGGACTACAGTTAAAAAACGCCGATTCAGCTAATTATCCGGAAAGTGAATTGAAAAGGAATTAATTTGAAATTTTATTTAGAATAGTAAAAAGGTACGTGTGTGTACATTAAGTAGATTACTTTCAAAATCCATTCAAATCACTGTTTTGTTTAATTTTAGAGAAGTTTAGTGCAGACGAATTCTACCTTTGTATTGGTTCTTTGGCTCATATCGAGACCCTGGTATATAAGCGAAGAAGCTCCTCTACTCTACTAAGACTTTCTCTATTATAGGCTACTGCCTTATTCTTCGACCCTCTATTGATGTGATAAATAAGAGGCACCTCTGATCTATCTTGAATAAACCCTTCACTGTCTAAGCAGATGAATATGTCCAGAAGGATAAAGCCATTTTGGAGCGCACCTTTACAGCAGAGGAGGTTTAGGTACAAAGCACTTGAGATCAGTTTGTGGCAGTTTTCCATTGCTCTTGCAGCACGGCTGCGGTTCAGCTTTATAACGAAATTGCCTATCCTGTTTAATTCAGCCCCGTTGTAGACGGTTTTGTTAGCGTAATATCTGTTGTATTTTGATTCTGTTCTGGATATGCACAAGCATAATCTCAAACATTGTCTGCCTGTCACCTTCTTCACATAGTGCGGGGAGATGAACCAGGTGTATCACCCGTAGGTAAGTATCGGTCTGACCAAAGTCACGTAATAGATCAGCTTCACCTTCCGATCTGGAAAGTCTTGTAGGCCCTATCTCTATGTTTATTATAGTACAGGTATTGATCCACCTAAATCCCAAGTATCTGGCCTCGCTCTTTTTTTCAAGCGGTTGCTGTCACCTATCCCACTATTTGTAACTTTTTCTAATTACGCAGAGTGTTTCTTAGAGCCATCCTAAATAGAATAGGCTCAGATTTCTGGAAGTTGATTTTGAACTTGTAGCCATCGCAGTATAACTGGATTTTAGTTAGAAAACCCACTGTAAGAGAACGGGTATTAGTCCAACTTTTGGATCTGATCTGTGCGCTATTAAGTCGTTCGCGTAGGCTATGGCGTGAGTAAGGGAACGAACCGAATCATTCGAGCATGTGCTAAAGAGAAGGGGTGAATTCACAACGCCTGGTTGCAACCCATTTTTGGTGTCATGGGCTCTTTTTAAAATTATACATCGGAAATTTTGACAATGAATTTCTATATATGGTAAATCATGTACAGCTTAGGATCAGTCATATTATATCATTTCAATTTGTAGAGATGGGCTTCTAAACAAACAGTATCGTAAGTCTCTTAAAAATCATCAATCATTGAATTTCGAGTATCAGAGTATTACAGTAATTTATTACTAGATGTTTACGAAGTTTTGATGAGAAGCCCAAAAACGTCAAAGAATTCTCAAGAATTTTATCTGAAGTAACGCCTATATGGTCAGACCACGTCATGTTATCGTTTCACCACATTATTTTCCACCTTTTTTTGAAAAAATTATTATTTAGATAGGTCGGAAAAGTGACAGTTCCAATTGAATTCTTATATACATGAATAGCTTGTGTTTTCATGATATTCAAAATACGACTAGTATAAGTCACCCAGTAAGAACGTGCTCAAAATCAACACTTATATCTCTGACGGACCCACGCAATTTATGCATTGGTGAAGTATAACAAAGTATAACTGAACATAATCATTAGCATACTTAATTATATTTTGCTTCAATATTCCGCATTAAAGATGATCAATGTACATGGCGAATAAGAGGGAGCCCAAGATGGAACCCTGTGGGACACCGAAGTGTAACTCGATGCAATCAGAAATTGTCGGCTGGTGAGATAAGTTTTAATTAATAGGATAGTTGAAATTGAGAAACCAAAGAGAGATTTTAGGCTTTTAAATAGGATCACATGGTTGACTGAATCGTAATCCGTACGACCTCCTATGGTTGTAGATAATGTGTATACTTTTATGGGAAGTAAAAGCACCAATTTGAAAATTTTAATAATGTGTTTTTTTTTTTTTTGCTAGCTGCTAGTTGGAAATATCTGATTAACTACTGACGTCTGTTGGGAACGTGACTCAAAGGTATTCAGCTCAGTTAGAAATCTACGAAAAGAAGAAAGTTTACTTTTAATTATCAAATGGCTGGATGGGAAAACTTTCAAAAACTTCTTTTCTTCCACCTGGATTTGTAGAGTAGAGTAAAATAAATAGAATTAATGCAATCGACACAGTATGTAAAAAGACCAAAACTAATTTCATTCCACTTCAACCATTGCACATCAAGTCTCCCAAGGACTTTTACCACTTGCAGTTATATAACTGCCAAGTGCCTCTCTATTGACATAGTTGATTTGGTAGTAAACCAGTGGTTTATACTGGCAAAAAGGTTGAAACTCCGAACATTTTCGAAAAAGTCATCTTTACACAACTAGCTCAGTACATTGGACCCAGACCGAGTAGTACCACATGAGTTTGCGAGAACGTCCACTGCACCAACCAAATTAGAATTAACTACAGCTTTGGGGATTATTTATCATCGAGAATGCTCCGCAGAGAAGTGCAGCCACATCATATGTGCACATATATACATACGTAAAGTAGTCGCTCCCTAACTCACTCGCTGGAAAGTAACATGTGGCAGTTATTATTGTTTTAAACACAAAGTTTGTTTGAAAGTCTGCATATATCCCCATTATGTCAACCCTGCTTACGAACTTGTCCTGCAGTAATGGAGCGGATGCACTCCAGGATTACAGTGTAAAAGCACTGCTATCGTTCGTTTTGAAAAAGAGCTGCGGTCTAAATCTGCTTGTTGATTTTATCACTTAGTCTATGAGGTGTTAGCTGCTTATGTGTAAATTTAGAGCTGGGAGTATAAGTTGGAGCATTTGGGCCAGTTTTATTTTTATTTAGCATTAAGTGGTGGATGTGTGTCCCCATTAAGTTTTGCAATTAGAAAACGTATGTTTGCTGGGGCTGGAGCACACAAAGAAGGCTGAAATAACAGTTTGTAGTAAGGGCAGCTTCCTTAAATAGTTCCTGCTAATATTTGCCAATGTTTCTTTGTAAAGTGCTAGACCATCTAGAAATTGTTTGCATTTCAGAGGAAATTAAACTCTTTGAAAATGCAAAACTTTACTTGGTTTCTGTTCGTTACTTTAAACATTTCTATCCTACTTACTTTAACTGAATGCAACCCACCAATATTCAGGATGAAATTTTGACTTAGATTAACCTAATTTTCAAATTATCACCAACAGAAGAAATTGATAATATCGTAAAAAGAGAGTAGATGTAAATATGTATTATGGGCAACAAAAAGTTCAATGAAATGAAGTCTACATAGAAAAATCATAGAGTAGCATCAGAATAACAAGATATATGCAGCTGTAGTTATTTAGAGGAAGGAAAACAGTAAAATTGGATAATCCATTAATCTTCCGTCTTACTACTTTCGTTTTTTGCAGAATACAACCTCAACTCAAAGAATCCTTGTAGATTTGCTCGGGACTGAGTTGAATGAAAGCATTCCAGTACTGTAAAATTCTTCAATACAAAAGTTACTAAAGCTACTTCAAATCTTATTTTAATTTGCAATCCTTCTTCATTTATTTATTTATAATTATTAAAAATTATCTTCCTCACCATTGTTTCTAAAGGTTGTGTACATAGACTGCGGGTCTTAACCTGAAGTTTTGAAGGTCTGTTGCGAATATGAAAAAATGAGTAGCCGCGGACATTGATTTATTTTCTGCTCTAAATCTAGGGTATAACGTAATTCATCTAAACCAATTACAGCTTCTTTTCTTGTTTTTCAAATGTTATAAGTTGTTTTTTAAGCTCAGGGGACAACCCTATGATGCACACTACACAGTTTAGGTGGAAGGTAATTTTTTGGCGAAGGGTAGGTTGAGAATTGTGTTTTTTATCTGCGAATTGCTGTAAAGCAGGTTTACATTGGCGAAAACAAAACCGCACCAGCTCTACCTTCTGCAAAAGCCTACTCTGCAGGCCGAATGACTATTAATTAAAAAAAATCAAGACCTAAGAGTACTCAAGGTACTTTTAAT
Organism: Dasypogon diadema; assembly: GCA_006980735.1. Lineage (NCBI taxonomy): Eukaryota > Metazoa > Arthropoda > Insecta > Diptera > Asilidae > Dasypogon > Dasypogon diadema. The sequence goes on from QYTT01090275.1 coordinate 10,185, forward strand.
GCTATTTTTAACTGGCCTAGTAGGCATGTTGCCCACTTGTTAGACGAGACTTTGACCTTGATTAATATGAATTAACAGTCATGTTTTTATATCAAAAGAAAAAGAAAAACACATTGTCCACTGCGCAAACATTAAATGTAACAAAAAATAATATTTTATATTTCGGTGTCTTTTCAAATTTTTTATGCAAATATTTGATACACTGTTACGCGTTAGTCCCTCTGCGTAATTCTGCCGGCTAGTATTCAAGAAGGGTCGAGTACTCCGAAGGGCCTTTACATGTGTGGTTTTAGAGTCCACGAACTTAAAAAAACCATAAATTTCGTGATATGTGTGCGAGTCTATCTAGGAAAAAACACTATTGGCTTTTAAATGATTGCGTACCCACCCTCCTACTCCTATTCATTTAAGACATGAATTTTTAAACTTAAAATTTTGGAAATTTTTTTTACTCTTTTTTCACATAAATATGAAAATTTCACGGAAAAAAGCTGTAATTAATATGAATTTTTTAGGGTTTTTATTCCAAAACCGCCCCTAATTTGCATTTGCGGCTCGTATTTTGAGCTACTTCTCAATAGGTTTTAAACCGGTTTGAATCTGTAAAAAATTGATTTTGAGTTTTCCTCATAAAAATGCTCTTCATGGCATGGGACGGTAATTTCACAAATATTATTTCTTGTTTATTTACTGAAAATCTTCCTGCTGTAAAAATTCTCTTCATTTATTTTACTGGTTGCATTTCTTATTATTATTGCGGCTTTGACATAAATTGATCAATACTCTGCGTTACGGGCGAACCGTTGTTATTGTTGTTGAGCCGACTAATTTGGAGTTTGAGGAGTTTTGGTTGTTGTATCGGGAGTTATTTCGTATTTCAGGATCATCAGAGGCTGGTAATCATAAACCTAAAAGTAAATTTACGCAACAGGGAACAGGTAATTACTCCATTTTCTTTTAACGCTTTCAGACTTGGTGTGCATAATTATGCACATAAACTTTATTATTTTTTTTAGAAGATATAGATTAATATTTTATAAACATGCTTCTTTAGTTTAATGCTGGCAACATTCACATATATAACCTCAAATTATAGTTAGTGACAGTCGTATGGTTCTTGAGGTAATCACCATCTCCGAACAATATCCAAAAGTGCAACGAAAGTGCTTTGAAATTTTGATTTCATCTTCATAATCTATATATTAATTATACAAAGAAAGCTCCCGGTTCTGTATTTCAGCCACTTTTTTTATATGGAGTTTCATCGAACTTTTCTTGAAAATTTATAATGGCAACACTGATCCGCATCGGTTCCAAGTTGTGTTCATTACTTTGGGGTTGCGTTTCTGGGTAACTTTGCTGTTAAGTTCGGTGTTTGCCACCGATAAGTATGCAATACATGGATTTATTGGAACTTTTTTCATTATTTTGCATGGTAAAATATTTTGCAAGTGTCTTTTCACTGCTTGCTTGCATAGGAGGATTAGGCCTACAGGGAACATCTCTGAAAAAAACGCGCTTTGAAATTGAAGGTGCAAATTGAGGGAACATATAAAAACGTTATATCTTTCATATACCTTCAATTTGTGCAATTGCACAGCGG
>QYTT01090275.1:17651-31291 GCA_006980735.1 Dasypogon diadema
CCCCTGAACATTTTCAATATTTTTCTCATCATTTTTCAGAATAATTTAGTTCAAGTTGAACCTACCGGCTTTCCCTTTGTATACACTGTGGTTGTGTAACTATTTTCACTGCAGTGCAACACCCCTCCATAACTAACATTCATTGCGTCCTGATACAAGACCCTTGGGGTCCTTGGCCGTCTGTACGCAAATCGATGTTACACCCAAAGAGGTAGGGTAGGGCGGGGCTAGTTGAGCATAGGGGTAAGTTGGGCAATCGAAATATCTTAGAAACTATACACCACACACTAACACATCAAATTGCGGAAAGAAGCGGTTGCGGGAGGGGAACACATCGCTTATGATGTACACAGCACAGCTTAGGCGGACGGAAATTAGTGGAGAGGATATTGGGAAATTTTAACCTGACAAATGTTGCAAGTGGGTCACAGTTTTTGGCATGAAACTACTGTATAACATCCCAGTGGCTTCGCAAGTACAATTCTCGTCGGTAAAATTGCCTCAACCATTTGATACCCAGATATAACGCCGCGCCATACGCAGAATTTGATCCCACCCCATAGAGGAGGAAATCTGTAGACGTGCGCCTCAGCCCACTCGGACACCAATCAAGGTATAAATGGTGCAAAAATAATTATATTTCCGGACAGTTAGCAGTGCAAAAGGTACTCGCTTGAAAGAGTTATCTTACTGAAAAGTTTCTATACCTCAGAAGTAATTGTCAAGGAGGTATAGTAGAATAATCATCCAGACCTAAAACATACAGCTAGCAAAAGAGGACAAGGCTGCTGCTTTCACTTAATAAAATAAAGGTGAAGACTTTACTAGATTACTAATTTCCTCATTAAACATTATTAATTAAAATACTATACCCTATACAGACGAGGCCATAAATTATATAACCAGAGCATTTATTACGGCCTTCACAAAATCCTTCCGGATCCAAAAGGCCTCCAAAAAGTTTTATCCGTCTTAGTTGAATAAGTATTTAAGTGACCAAAGACGAAATGGCGAAATCATGGCGATGATTTGATTCTAGGCCAACTACAAGACTAGTCTCAGGAAATACAAGATTCCATAAGAAAATCGAAAGGCGGAAGAACTACTGTGAATCCATAGGGAATATAAATGAATCCGATAGTCTTAGAAAAGTTCTATTAAAGGACCCCGTCATCACCTCCTTTCTGAAAACGAACGATGCCTTCTGGACGAAAACCATTTTCTTGGAAGTTCGAAGACTGCCTGCTTCAGTGACTCTGCTGGGTGCTCTGAAACCCCCGATCATCATACATCGAATCATAGCTACGAAGGACAAACTGGCCCATTCGAACCGTTTTCCCATCAATAGTGAACTGATAGTTAAAGCTCTACAAAACATTCAAAGTTAAGATAGCATTCAGGTAAACTCCTTAAAGCCTGAGCATATTCTCTTTGCTAAGAGAAGAATGATTTAGACTTTTGCCCTACACCACTAGTATTACCCTTAAACATAAAACTGAGGCCAAATGTTTCGGAATCATACTGGATTCCAAGTTGGAAAGAATAACATGGAGGAGCGCGTTAAAAAGACGGCCACTGTTCTTTATGTCTGTTTTATAAACAAAAATTAGTTTACATTCTCTTCTTATGTTAAAAGAAAACGATTCTGGTAATTTCTCCAAATAGCCGAAAATAATTTAAAATTGTTCTAAAAATTGGTAAGAATCCTCCAGTAACTAACAAACTCAGCAATATCTAAAAAGATAGAAAAACGGCAAAATCGCTTAGTCCAGAAGTCAATCAGAAACGTGATCTCAGGTGTTAAGTAAGAAAATATAATCCATGCTTTGCTCTCTGATGCCATTCTTAACTATTACACCAGAGCAGCTTCCCCTGCATCTTAAGTAGAGATCCCGAAAGTAGAATTCATTCAACACTTCCAAGGAGACACTTAACAAATTTATTGCCTCTTGTAAGACCCACTTTACACTGAAATTCTTTCACTAAACTTGATTTGCGGAGATGACGCTTTATGATCTGAATAATTTATTTAAAAAAGCTCCCCGAATAATAGACGGTGGGTTTCCGTAAAGAAGACTTCCACGGATTTGTTCGTGCCTTTGGAATGCTTTCACAGATGAATGATTTATCCGGTCTTAGTATAGTTTACCCTGTCTTGTCTCAGCGTATTCATGGATTTCGGAATTTTAAAGAGCTCACCAGAGCTATTTTAGGAATTCAAATAAAATGAAGTTGTGCCTCAGTAATAGCCTTTTCGCATGCACTTCTTTATATAAGCCACCGATATGAGTTCCTTCGTAGCATTCTATCACGAAATGTGCTCTGGAAAGTCTAATTTCATTCCAAAATTAAGTTCTGGATAAAGAGGGTTCGTTTGGTAATCAGCTTGATTTTTGTTGGATTTCTATATCGGATTTCATTTTCAACAGCCCAACTTTTTTTAAATTTATAAATAAATAATTTAACCAATCGAGTAATTTTCTGTTTTATACCAAATAAAAAATCTTAGGTATGAAAAGCCAGAGAGTCTTTTCCAAATTTCGGACAACTTTTGCCGGGACGGGAAGGGAAATTAAGTCATCTCAATGACCCTATTAAGGTTACCTAGCGACTGTAGAAGGACTTTTATTAGTATCACAGCAGAATAACTCACCTACTGGAAAGTTGAGTCGAGGAATACAATCAGGGCTTTTTCAACCTAATTTCTGCTCTTTTCGTAATCATGAACTTCATTGGAATTTAATGGGTTCTGGACATTCTATAGGTACAATCATTCTCTTTAAAGGAAATCTGATATCGTCAATGTGTACAGCAAAGAATGCCTCTGTACGTATCCATCGCATGACGGTCTAGGCCAAGGTGAGTTCTTGAATTTCAAATGTTTGCAATTCGTTACCTAATTTCATTTTTTCTTACAGTAGAATTTAACTGAAATATTATTCCGGATTTTTGGTGTCCAATTTGGAGCTTATGATGAGTTTGCACTGCCTCCAGTTCGATCAGTATAGATGGATTCTTGTGGACTTGGTTAATCTGTTCTATTTCATGATCCATATCTTCGATGTCTACTTTGAAGCAGCTTAGGAATCCAAACAAGTTCGACATTTGAATCTTCCGATGCAATTTTATTCTATATATGTATTTATCACAGTTTTCCGCAACTTCAGGAACGAGCATCGGAGTGGTAGACATAACTCCCGTAATTTCTACGTAATTATACAAAGAAAGCTCCCGGTTCCGTATTTTAGCCACTTTTTTATATGGAGTTCCATCGAGATTTTCTTGAAATTTTATAATGGCAACACCGATCCGCATCAGTTCGGGGTTGTGTTCATTACTTTGGGGTTGCGTTCCTGGATAACTTTGCTGTTAAGTTCGGTGTTTGCCACCGATATGTATGCAATACGTGGATTTATTGCAACTTTTTTCATTTCATTATTCTGCATGGTAAAATATTTTGCAAGTGTCTTTTTACTGCTTGCTTGCATGGGAGGATTAGGATTAGGCCTACAGGGGACACTCCTGAAAAAAACGCGCTTTGAAATTTAAGGTGCAAATTGAGGGAACATATAAAAACGTTATGTCACTCATATACCTTCAATTTGTGCAAATGCACAGCAGTCTCCTAGTAATTATAAATATGATCAAGTTTTGTCTGGTTCAGTAGCTGCTGAAAAAATCTCTTAACCTTAGGAGATCTTTCTAACGTTATTCTTTGCCGGGTCCTAAGTCACAGTGACATGTTGGGAAACAACGCAACCGATAAGCTTGATGAGAAGGTTTCGGATGCGAGCTCTTCTCAAGTGGACCGATCCATACGTAAATCTCTAGAATCAGCACATTGAGATTGATCGACAAAATATTATAGTGGTTAAAGAAGATGGACGAATCTCAAAACAACTGTGACTAAAAGTTATATTCTAAGAAATGCTGCCTTTGAACCATTTAACATATAAATTCGTATTTAACGAAAGATGGTTTGCAAAGTTCGGGCCAGTTGAAATGATCCTTGACGACGAATCTCTCATTGGAGTTTGATGCCGATGTCCTGAGTATATTAGTAGATAACAAGTTCAATACGAAGATCGAGAAGAAGTTAAACGTTAGCCACATAACTTTTGAAAACCACTAGAACAAACTTGACTTTAATTACAAGTGTTGTCGACAGATCTCCCATGAGTTAAGCGAACAAGACTTTCAAGTATGAATTTTCGCTCAGTCACCAGTATGAGCACATTTTAGATCGTATGATAATTGGTGATGCGAATTGAATCGCCTGCAGCAATGTGTTGCGAAGGTATCTTTTCATCATCATGTTCGGGAAATTTCCAAAACATATGCCAATAGCAACCACTTCGAACCTAAGGTTTTCGAGATAATTATTAACGTGCAATTACTTAAATGCGTCGATATTACATCTAGGTCACGATCTCCTCCAACGTGGTTTACATGTAGAATAATCTGTTGCTAATTTGACAACGTTGCATATGAAACGCCGGTATCCATATCACCAAAATTTTGGGAAGTCGGGGATGGTTTCGCTGGAATTTCGAAGGCTTTCCACGCAGTTTGGCATTCCCAAACTTCCTACATTTGATCGTAACTATATTACTTTCTCACTTGGATTGGATTGGAGTGTTCTATGTCGGCTAGTTTGGATGATGTTATCTCTGTTATCAAGGTTTAAGTATTGACCCTCAATCTCTTTCTCTATTTGTCACTAATAATATCTTATGTCTCATTTCAATTATGATAGCTAGTGTACACTTCGTGATCATTGTTGAGCAGAACTGTACGAATTTGAAATAGACTACAGTATTTTCTATTCAAGTACAACATGCATTAACACCTTCACTTAATTTCTTATTTAACTTTCCCCTCTTTCCTTTCCACCGTACTATATCGGGGTATCAGCTTGGCTACACCGCAAAAAAGATTTTATGTTTGTTGATGTATTTTACAGTTGATATGCTTTGAGACAAATTAAAGTACTTTCTATCACACTGCAATAAAAGTTGTCTAAATCTTAAATAGTAAAAATAAAACATAGGAAAGACTCTATCTCGTAAACTTCAGAAAAGAAAAAAAGAAAAACTGTCGATCAGTTTATCTGAAAAGTGATACTCACTCTCTTCTAAAATAGAGTACGTTCTGACTCAAAGAAAAAAGAACTTCTCCACTTACCTGAAAAGAAAATGAAGAGAAAAGTCAGTAAATTACGTACAGATTGTTTGCGATTGAATCTGAAACTTCACTTTCCAATAAATTTTTATTATATAATCTTTACGAAATGAGATAAATGGCTTAAAAAAAATTAAAAAAAGAATTGTGAAGTAAATAAAAAACCAATTGTTATATCGTTTTACAAACTTGTTTATCTATTCTTCTACTATAAAAAACGGTATTCTCTTTGAAAAAACTCTAAGATGGTGATATAAGGGTGGTGTTTTAGAAGCTCTATCTCTAAAATCTACACAGCTAGTGGGCATGAAAACTCCTCCTAGAAGAGATTCAAAAGGACGATTAGGTGTTAGTTGTGAAGCTTGTAAGTGTGGCTACTGCATGAACTAGACCTAAAAGGAACGAGTTAGGAATGATGAAACAACGGCTTTTCAAATTTGAAAGTTCAATTTCCCCCGAAATTTCGAATTTTATTTATGCATAAAAATTCAATTATGACTGGACGGCGTGTCTTAAACGTATTGCCAAAATTTTACGTTAATCTGAAAACCCAGTTGAAAAAACGTGGTTTTGAGAAAAGCGCTTCAAGATCCTGTCAGAAGGACACGCTACCTTCATGGTTTACTAGACATTCACTTTCGTGCTCGTACACATTGCATTCCAATATGAGCACGAATGGCACCACCGCGATTTAACAAATATATCAATAATTTCATTGTTGTATTTGCTGGTTTTCTTTCTCTGCGGGGACTTTTATGCGCTCTGTAAAAACTGTTTCAGAAATAATGCCCAAATCTTCTATCATGGTAAATTGTTGTCAAACCATGGTAAATTGTTGTCAAAAATACTCGGCAGATGTCCATGAGAGCACAAAAGAGATTTATGTCTTCCTATACGAATACCGTTTAATTTCCACCAATTTTTAGGCATGACAAGATTTGCACTATGAGTTTGAATCTCAGGCCAACTTCATTTGTTTTCCCAAATCTAATATTGTCTGTACATTCTTTGGACTTTAATTGTTCACTCAACTTAGTAAATACCGCCAAAAATGATAAACTACAATATCCAACCATCCTGACGACCGATCTGACCAGTTTGAAACTTCTATTTCCTAACGACTTTTTGGTAGAAGTACCCGTAAACGACGTTTTACGTTCCTGTGTATATCGCTTTCCACCAAATATCCTTTTGGGTCCTTTGTGACCTATGGTTTCATTTCAAATGATCTTGAACCATTCTATTCTTTACAGATTTACACTCAATTTACAACAAAATCGTCACTTTTTCGAGACTAAAATTTAAGAAATCCCTGGTTTAAAAATTCTTATATACTCTGATCCTCTTTTCCCCCCCACTTTATTGGTATTATTGGTATATTGGTATTGGTATTAAACTACAAGGAATCAAACCAGAGATTTTATTGGAACAATGTCCGTTATAGTAGCGATAAAAGTGCGTTAGGCATGCAGCATTACGTCGGTGCTCCAGGGAATTGATTTCGGAAGTAATGGTCTAACGCCAATGAGGTTTAAACCTTTTTTTTTGGACTTTGTCTAATGCGAATTAAATTCAAGTCTGGGTCTGATACGAGCCTTGTATATGAGCGCTGGGTGACATGAGGCAAAGTATTTCTTGCATCGGTGCAGAAAGTCCAGGCACTTTATCGCATTCTTAGCAATAGCAAAGATGTGGTCCGTCCAACTAAGATTGTTGGATACCTGGACTCCTAATATGTTCAAGTTCGGAGAGTTTGAAATACTCATCCCATTGACGAAGAAAGGGGGAGGGATGTTTGGTGATCTTTTAAGGGAAATCAGACAGTTTTGTGTTTTTGATGCATTAAGCTCGACGCGATTCGCCCTACCCCAGACGTGGGTTTTTACTGAAGTCGTCGTTAAGTGAATCCAATCATACGTTCTCGATTGATATCAGTGGCTTTACTGCGGAGGATCAGCCACTGATTCAAATGAGTACCCGAAATCGTATCGTACTATCATCTGTAAAGTCATTGGACCATAGTATCGAAGGCATATTTTTCTTCCATGTGTTTGCATAAACTCGAGGCTTGTCGTAGATTAAAACAGAGTCGTTTGGCACGATGGTTGGTATTAAACTCTGCCAAACGTTTAGGAGACCAGATTTTACTTTTGTTATCCTGTTTCTCATATTTCAGTAGATGACCAGTGAATTGTTTATAAGGAATTTGAACTGACTTCTACGATTGAAAGCGGTATGCACAAATTCACAACACCAAGGGAGCTCTCGAAACAAATTATGACCATCCTACCAAATCAATCGACATTACTGTACGTAATTAAAAAAGCAAAAATCATTTAATAAAACCCCGTGCAATAAAACAGTAGTGGAGTTCCGTTTGAAACAAGCCCAGGAGTGCAATTGTATTTATCGCCCGCGGTAGTATATTTTACACTTTACTGCTATTAAGCATAACTGCAATCGAAATGGGAAAAGCAATGATGCTGTTTAATTTGAATACGTAACTTCATAATGACATTTTCCTGCAATTTCAGGACGAGTTTTTCCTCATAAAAGTGCCCAGTCGTTTAAGAATCCAGCGGTAGGGTAGCTGCATCGAGGTATTTAAAAAAAAAATTTAATTTCCCTCACGAAAGAAATGATAATGCGAAAAACGATTTTCCAGCAAAACGCCCGCTTTTAATTTGATCCATTCCAGGCACGCATGTTTGGGGTTAATTATTCTCTGATGCCAGTTAATGATGAAATTTCGGCTAATTAATTAGCGAAAAGAGCTTTACGCGTGAACTAAAACGTTATTGAATTACGGGTCAAAGAGGAAAACGTTATTCTACAGGCTGTTTGCTCTGTAATCCCCGGTCGGACGATGGGCTGTTTTTTACGTCTGATGGTGGGAATAATTTAAAACCGCAACGATTAACGCATCGAGTGCAAATATTCGAATTGTGAACGGCCATTGCACGAAGTTATTCTCTGCTGGCAATTTGCATTCATTTTTCTGGAAAACACATTAACAAAAAAGTGTTTTGTTGTTTTTGGTTTGAAATTGCAAACATTCTTGTTTACAAAGTTTTCAATCTGTCTGGGGATTGTTTGAACAATTTTTTTCCGGTTGTATTGTGATGTGGGGCCAGTGTGAACGGATGTAAAACCAAACTTCAACCATATGAGCATAGTACGCATCTTTATTTAAAGTTTAATAACACAAATCCAATTTTCCAGATTATGTTTGCACATTCAAAAGAAAAGAGTCTCTGAAGGCCAATAGGAAATAGACAACGGGCGCTACTCAATTTCTTATTTTTTGATAAGATGCTAGGACCGAGATAGTTCCAGAGTATCGTATCGTATATTATCACGTAGCAATTTATAGCGTATTCGAGTTATATACTCGAAATTTGCCTTCCGGTCGAGCAACTCCCGGGTAGAGCAACTCTCGCGCAGAGCAACTCTTGGGCAAAGCAACTCCCAGGCAAATCAACTCTCTGGCAGGGCAACTCTGAAGCACAGCAACTCTCGGGCGGAGCAGAAATGTGCTCGACTTTTTCCTTAATGTTCAGATGACACATCTGTCAATTTAACAAAATCCCCGTGAACATGTGGATTTTCATTCGAGGAATTCTGAGACATCTAGTCAAAGCAGTAGCAACTTCTTCTTCATTGCTTGAGGATGAGGAGGAGAACAATTCCAATGAAACCAATATCTTTTTGTTCATATTTCCTTATAACTGTAAAGAAAATACTATAAAAACGTGGACTTGAGGATTTTTCACTTGTTTTCAGTTAAGAACTTTTCTAGCATCAAATGTCAATCTGCATTTCATTTCCAGAGTCGAAAAAGTGCTTTTTCTGATCGCTCGTCGAGCACATTATGGTACCACTCAAATGCGCTGTTTTGCTCGCTCGATGAGCGAGCAACCGACTCGAATTCGAATTTTTGCCCGCTCGATGAGCGAGCAACCGACTCGAATTCGTATTTTTGCTGGCTCGCTGAGGGGGTGAAGAACTTGAATACGATTTTGCTCGATTTCTGCTCCGAGTGTGCTTTGTGAGCAGAAACGATGGACGACTCGAATACGCTATTAAATGATATCTTGCTGTTGAAATCCTCATAGGGACTAAAAATTAAAGAGCATTGGCAACACTTAATAGCCGGAATTATCTTGTGATTCCCCTAAACTATAATTAAACACGCCATTTTGTGTTGTTCATTGAAATAACAGTGTAATTTTCTGTATTCCTGTATTTTTGTAGAAAAGCTTCTATAATTTTTTCTATTAATTTGCTTTGTGATAATAAAGGGTAACTGAAAGTAATTAATTTAATTTAGTTTTTGTTAGCAAAAATGGGTCGAAGAAAGCATTGCACTGAAGAGGAAAGAACTTTGATAAGGAAACTAATAAAAGACGGCAAAACAAGTTCGTGCAGAGGTAGTTGGTTTCTCTGCAAAAATATTATCCAATGCATTAAAATGGGAAAAACATCCAGAAGGACGTGGTGGTAGGAAAAAAACTACTGAGCTAGAAGAGACATCATAATATGTGTAAAGAAAACACCTTTTATTTCTTCTTCCAGGATCGAAAGAGATTTAAATTTATTAATAGACACTTCCACCATAAGAAGACATTTAAATAATGCTGAGTTACCTGAAAGACGTCCAAAAAAAGTACCCAAATTGAATCCCAATCAACTATTTTATGTTAAAGAAGATCTTGTTTGGCATGCTACTAAATGACGCAACATGTTATATGTTATAGGCTTTATAGAGCTGGTTTCACAAAGTTTGTTCGGAGGCCCCTTGCTGCAGAATTCCACCTAAAATATCCCATAAAAGCCACTAAGCATGGCGGATCTGGATCAATATTATCGACATGCTTTTGGTATGAAGTTGGTCTGATTTTCTGGATCAAAGATATTCTTGATGCAGATGGGTACGTTAATATTCTGGAAAATGTACTGCTACTATTTGCTAAAGAGGAAATGCCTCTAAAATGGACATGCCAACAGGATAACGACCCAAAACACCCTTCCCGGAAAGCAAAAACATAGTTCTGTGATTATAAAGTGGATGTAATGATCTTGACGGTAGGGTCCGCAGACCTTAATCCAATAAAACATCTTTGGATAGATGTTGAAAAGGTTGTTTCCAATGCAAAACCATAGCATCACAGGAGTTATGGGAAGTTGTACAAGCATCCTAGGATCCTAGCAGTCTATTCCATTAGATAGATGTCAGCGCTTAATCAGTTTCATACCTCGTGGGTATACCTGCGAGCTTTTATTAGAAACAGTAAAATAAGTGAAAAAATCAGTGAATTCTTTTCTGCGTCTCAGTATATACATCACACCAGGACTGTGCTATCATTACATCTAGAGGGTGCTGTCGTCAAATTTTAAAACTGTCGATTCTGGAGTAGGCTCAGTTTTTTTTGTTGTTGGAAAAAATACCAAATCGACGAATCTAGTGGCAGTTGCTACGAAAAAAGTCAGCACCGAAACCCGAAAAAATTCTGAGTGTAGGAATTCGCGATTAGTGGCGGCACCGAACTACACCAAATTAAAAAAAAATATACAGCTAGAATCAGTTCCGGTGTAGAGGCTACAAAAAAAAACACACCAAACATAGAAAAGAATTCACCAAATGTTATGAGTTTAAAAAATTTAACAATTCAGTAGAACTAATTTCATAAACCTGCTATTTTGATGCACAAGAAGAATGAAGTATTGTATGTAAATAAATTGAGTATTGTTAGTAAAACTTTGTTTTGCTTTTGTATAATTTCAACTGAGTTTTTATTCATGACGGTACCATTGCTATTTTCATGCACATATCTGTATATTGTCAGCGTTCCATCCGGTTAACCTGATGAAGCCTAGTACATACTCGCACTTACTTTCGCCTACTTTGTGTAGTTCATGAAGGAAATGGTATCCTAGGAATTTACGTTTTGTGCAGAAGAAGCAGGAGAATGGTCCTCGTTTAAGGTCGGGCTGGCAATAGCCCAGTTCTGGCTCCGCAATTCTTTGGTTTTAATAAGCTGTCTGCCTATCTGGCAGACTCCTATCAGGAGACAAAGTAGGAACAGGTGTCCACCGATTGAATTATTGCATAATGTTGGCACTGGGATAAGCGCCGATAGATTTTGAACCCTGTTTTCTGACAATCGAAGTGTATGTATATGCAATTATTAACAAAGGTATTACGGGTGCCAATATTTATTTTATTTTATTTTATGAAATATGAACTACCTGCTGGAATATGAACAAGAGGAGGCATCCAATTAACAAAGGGGCAAATGAATTCATCTTAAAAATTAAACGAAAGCACTCTTCCATCTCTGGGAAAGTAGGATCGAAAGTTCACAAGACTTAGAAATTTTGGTCTTGAAGTCTTTTGGTTGGATTTACCTCCTGTTTTCTGGGGCCTTGATAGCTCTCCTTTAACACATTTATGCGATCCATATCTAATGTTAATTTTAGTTTAAGTTCATTTCTAATTTAACATCCGCATGCAATAGCATATTCCCTTAGATTCATTTTTTCTGAAATTTAATTTGTTACCTAATGTTTTTTGATTACCTAAACTTAATTCAAATGCATTGACTTCTATCCAATTTTCTGTTTACATTTTATTAACAGCTATGTCTTAATTTTATTGACCTCACTGTTTACTTCCAGACTTCTAGTTTCTGAATTGCCGTCAATACATTTTTATTGTCAGCAATTTGACATCTCACGATACACGATGAAATGAATTTTATTGTGCTTCAGATTCAGTATCGAAGCTGTAGAGTTTTTTGGTCCTTCGAGCCGAATATGACCTGGCGCTTAGTTATTAGAAGAACCTCCATACGTTTTACAGGGATTTTCATGTATGAAATTCCTTCCGATAAATTTACTGTGAATCACCAATGGCTCACACTGGATTGAAGGTGCTAAATATAAAAATTAGGAATTCCAATTCACAGTGTTAAATTGCATGACTGTTTATTTGGAAACCACTTTGCTGGAAAAATTTGTATTTGTGAGACTATTGGAATGTTGGACAGTAATTTATGTATTTTAAAAATTCAGAATACACATTATTGTATCTATCGATAAGTTGACTGTTTGATTGCGGAATGAATTCAGAATGGGGTTCAGCCACCGTGGCTAATTCGATATTAGTATGCAACAGCATTGCAGTGAATTCTAATCGTAATGATCAGGGATATCCATAAGTTTGTTGCATTATTGATTGTCGGAACGGTACGTTATTCACTTCTCCGGATATATATGTGTAATAATGACATTTATCGCTCAAATTTGATTTATGGTGATCATACTGGGAGGTCTCTGTATCTGGCAGTATCCGATGATGTATTTGGGTTAGATCTTCCATGCTTGAAGGTTCATCGATGGACTGGGAATTCAGTCTTCGACCGTAGATGTGATAGCAGCTTTAATCCGCGCATTAGGTGTTTGTAAGTAATAGATTGATGATGTGACCCGTTGAAGATTATTCATTATATGTGAAGCTAATTTGTCTAGAATGGTTGGCAGAGAGAGAATGGTGTTTGGTTGGAAGAAAATATTGTTTGAGGAAAAACCTAAGGTAAATTCCGGATATGTCTCGGCGGATTGAGTTTTTCAGCTGTCGAATGGTAAGGATCATTTAGGGTGAGATTTGAAATCTTGTATGGTTGCTGCTGAAATGAATTCGAATAAGGGTAGTGGAAAGGGTTTTTGTTTTAGTGTTCGCCTCGACTGGTGATTAGTGGTGGTGTATCTGGGGCTTAGCTTCGATGCTGGGCAAATTCTGAAGCGTCACTTTCGTTCGAGATATAAAAATTTCAACTAATTCCTAGTGCATTGCTTTTACTTTTAATGTACTTCAGTTCGTTCTTCAACTTCTGCAGTCTTTGAGGCCTCAGTAAGTGTCCCCGACATGACGGTTTAGGTCTAGAAAAAAAGGCCATACCGTCAGATCGAAGCACTCCTGAAAATTCCATCCTGAAATTTTTTCCAATTTTCTTGTTTTGCAGTGGAACTTTAAACTACTGAATGGTTTTTTGAATTTTTCGATTTTAAGGATCAAAGTTCCATCAAGTTTTTTTCCCCTCTCTCTGTTCAATACATTTTCGAAAATGTTATGAGTATGTAATCGTTTACAATCTTCGAACCTTTTTACGTTTGAATACTATTCCTTCCTAGAACAGAGATAAAAGAAACTGAGTATCACAATCCAATTTTCTTTTCTGTTCACCCGGATATTATAATTGCAGGAAGAGCTGTGTGGGTAATTAATAATCAACAACAGCCGGAAGTTGGAAATTCCTTTTGGCATAAAGCACCTTTTGTATCCCCATAGTTGCAATTTTTGCCTTAACGTCAATTGAATTTAATTTAAACTTCCCGGTTTGCGGCAAAAGGACGTAATTGACGCTAAGAATGCAACAGTGAACTTCTTTGAAAAGCAG
>QYTT01090280.1:0-16717 GCA_006980735.1 Dasypogon diadema
AAGCTGTGCTAGGCTTGTACTCTATCTAGGCTGGATTAAACGTCATCATTGAAAGTGTTCGAAAAATGGCACAGAACGGAGGCGTCATTGACTTATTATGAAACGTTGTGTGGCTTTTTCTCATGGCCAAATCTGATAGATGTAGTCGAACACTTCTTCTTTTTTGTCTGAATTTTAAAATTTTTACTTGTTGGCAATGCAATGACTTTGGCGGTATGATAATATGTCGGTTGGCAGTGGTGCGAAAAGAAGCCTTCTTGTGGTGAGTTTGCTTTGAATGATGGTGAGGAAGATTAATTGATTAATCAATTCGTGATTTATTTCAATCAGATATCTGTGAAACCCGAGGGAAGGAACCGAATAATATAAACAAGGTCAGCAATGAAGGAAATGAGGCTAATAAGATGTTTTAGTAAAGTAATTTCAAACGGCGGTAATCAGCTAGTGAGGGAGGTCTTATTAAAAATTAATATTATCTGACGCCACAAGCTTTGTTTTGTAGAACATATCTAACGGATCAATCTAAATCTTCCTCCAGACATTGGACATAGGTATTTTAGAATTAATTTTGCGTATACCTAGGTGAACGGAATCGCTTTCTTGTTATTGGGAGATGGTACCTGATCATATGGGTGACCACACGTAAACACTTGAGTCATATTGAACTGTTTGTGTGGCCGTACAAATGGATTTAAAAATGCACATATAAAGTTTCAAAACGCCTGGGGAAAAATAGACCAGATTCATTAATTAAATATGAAGTAGTTTGAATTGAACTGAAATTATTTAGATATTGGTAGCTGAGCATTGCAGTATTCCTTGAGTTCTAGATAAACATGTGTAAATGGTAATTGGTAATAGTAATATATATAATCAGTAGTTTTTGATATCTTTCTGTGCAATATCTCTTCTCCTAATTTTGAAATTGCATCTTTCTTGCACTACAATGTGAATAAATTCTAATCTAATCAAGCAGAGTCGAAAGGAGATTACCAGCTCTTTACAAAGTAACTCTGTTCAAAGTAATTGCTAAGAATTATTATCTTTATGAATTTATTGACTTAATTGACTTCAGCAAATCAAATTATATTAGTGTATAACAATTATTAGGCGTCATCATCATTGGCTTAACTCAATCTTTGAAGGATTTTAGCCACCTCAATATTTTTATTTTTCCATCATCTCTCGGCCCCATCTCTGCCAGTCAGGAACTTGAAGTTGCAGCACCTTAACTTATCTAACTATCGTAAATGAAGTCTTTCTACGAAAGCATTTTATTGGTAGCTTTTGAGTTTTTACACTTAAGCAATCTATAGCATTATATACCATCATATAAATTTACACATCTGTTCTAATAAAGTCTAGAAAATCTGAAGAATTTTTATCCTCCATTGACAGAGATCAGGTACGCAATTGGCAGGTATTATTAAGAGATTTATAAATTACTAATACCACCGTTTTGTGCTAGTGGACACTTTATATTTTTAGATATTATTTATGATTTGGAATTTAAACTGTTAAAATGAATAAGTTCTCACATATCGATCAACGAATTCTAAAAACTTGACGGCCTAGACCAGCAAGGGAACCTTATTTCTCAGGTTCTTCACTTGCCCATTTATTACTCATGAAGTCCAACTGGCCAAGTTCTGCATAGAGAGCATCTCCGTAGAGGACTGCAGTCCTCTATTGCATTTTCGGTTTGGGCGAATTTTCTAATCCTCAAATTACGCTAACATTATGTAAATCTCTCGTCATGTTATGCTTGAGTATGTATCTCAAATCTGGAATCCTTTCTGCGTTGTCCTGATGTTATGACCCTTCCACCTTAACCCAATGTTCCTTCCATCTCAGTTCAAGCTGATCAATTTTAATCAATATTAATTCTTTTTCGGAACTTCGGAACAGCATCCTTTAGATTGTGTAATGTCGTAATGTGAGAGATTTTGCTTTCAATATCAGCTTTTAAAAATTATTCGCAGAAAGTATGAAGCCACTAGTCGCATGTGTTCGACAGTCAATTGTCCAATTAAGCACTTTAACTTGAATATCTTTAAGGGTATACTAAAAACTCGTTTCTATCCTGTCTTCTAATTTTTCTGGTTATATCTTCTGACATTAAAACACAAATTTACTAATAATTATATGTGGTTAAATATACATCTGATGTGCCAGTATATGACCCTCATTCCAGAACCCCCCTTTGCTAGGATAAAATGGTTTTTTTTTTTTGACGCTCCACTGAGAATGAAACATCATTATTAATATTATATATTACATCTATGACAAATAATAGATATTCAGCTCCAGAATCAACTCAATTCTTTCCTATTTCTCAGAGAAGCCTTACTGCCATGAGATCCATCTTTAAAGCTCATAAGTCTTAATTTTCAGCTATGGATTTGGAAACAATCTCAGAGTGTGATGGCGTATATTTCTTATAGTCAGATTAAAGATTGAATACTTAAATGTACCCTACCTTGAAAGAAGTGCTAAAAATAACTGTACTTTTCACCTCCAGCAGTAAGTGATCCTAAGACGAAAGATGAAACTCAATAAATCCTTCCAGATGTTCTTAGAAAATGTCATGCAATCAAAACCGCGGAATTTGAAATCAATTTTCCTCAGAGATACACAATCTGAGTGCAATAACGATCACTAACCTCATAAACCACAGAGCACAACAAAAATTTCTCAGAGTGACTTCTAATTAATTTGTCACAACTCGTCAGAAGCTCGTGCGATTTAATTAGACCGCGTTCGTTTGTACGCTTGCAACGCGAACCATTAACGCAACTCGTATTTTGCGGCGATCATTATAACTATCGCGAAATTGTATCTAGTTGTATTGTCGGACTGTTGTAATATTGATTTCACATTTTACAGAATTGCTAAGAAACAAGCAACTATAACGTAGTTATCACGTTTCCGTGAGGTAATGATTTTAAGGAAAATGTAAAGTCATGTATGCCTGAGATTGGGAATTTCAACTAGACTATGTACTGGAATACCTTTTCAGAACAAAAAAAAAATCCATTATCACTTTATGAAATGCTTTTTTCTGATACTGATCATGGATCAAGACTGTCTGACTTTTAAAATTCTTCGAATCAATTTCCTACGAATGCCAGGTGAAGGCTGAAACTTCACGTTTTCAATGTATACTTCTGGCTTCTTGCATCACGAACTCAACCTCCTGGAGTAGATTTTGCCGACGCCATGTTGATCTTCTTTTGTCTATTTGGACAGCTCATAACATACCAACAAAAGTGAAGAGCATAACTAAAAGAGACCATCAAGAGTTGAAGGTCTATGCACGCCACGCAGGTACTGGCACTGGGCTTCAGATATTTTTCATGGAACTCACGATCTGAGTGCATCAAATGAACCCAAGGCAGTGAATACTCTGGACAAGAAGTGGTTGAAGTTCTGTGCCCTAAAGCTGAGATATCTTTCTATCCTGACTGTGAATATGTTGGATTTATATTTTCTTGATGAATTCTCAGATTCTTGATTTCGACTTCATCTTACCTGCATCATTTTTTATCTTGATTTGTTATCAAATACTTTTGTTAATGTTCTCTTCTCATAAAAGGTATAAAACCTGCTGAGTCCAGCACTTTCTTTCGTTTAGGTATCACAGTGCGATACTTATCTTTCCAAATTTTAGATGTATAAACGCTTAAGGGTTTCAGGGGGAAGTGTGTCCAAGAAGTTAATTTCTGAACTCCCCCTAAACAATCCGTTGATCTGCATGTTATTACCGTGATTTTGTATGCTAATACCCAGTAATTCAATGCTTCTTCTAGTAAGATGAATTATTGCTAGTCATTCGAGGCTGTTGTTTTATTTTCTCTTCAGTAGCATAAATGCAGATTTTCTTTCACTCTGGCAGCCAAGCTCCTAAGTTGGAATTTCTAACGTCATCTAATCGTTCCCTAGAGACTTTTACTGACTAAACTCACCACTGATTCGTGTACACAAAATGGATAACGAAGACACTGAAAATTAAAACTTATAGCAATGCTTTGCCGGTACTTTTCGTGCTCGTCGCTTTTCGAAGTTGTAGGTATTCCTTTTCATATTTCAATTTCTAAGGTGACTTCATCCGAGTGTACCACATCTGCATTAACTGCACGAGCCATAAAACTCTGTAATGATGTGTGACCTTTATTTATCGATGAAGTTTTTTTTTCCCCTCTGCTTAAACTGAAAGCTATACAGCGATGGAGAGCTTGAAATTGCTCAAGTTGTTGTTACAATGATGATTATTTAATGAGAATACAGAAATTGATTTGTTTGTGCTTGGCAAATACTTGAAAATGTTAAAGATTTCCACTGCTGTCGTGCTGATTGTCGTGGATTTTTATTGAAATTATATGCTGTCCATTAATGCTGGCTGGTAACAGATTTGCTGATACTTTTAATTAAAAAAGCAATGTAAGTGGTACAAGGAATTATTAGAGATGGATACCTGAGGTACTTAGTCATCAACTGGACAAGAAATACATAGGTATGAGAAGAAACCTGCTACTGGCATTATAAATTTGTATTCATTTAATTTTGCTTTACTCGCTTAATATTTGCTGGAGTACAGTAATCTATCTTTATATCTAATGAACATCTAGATTGTTGGCAATATATTTGTTTATTTACACAATTCCTTACTTTAAACCATTAAGTGTTGCGTCACTGATATATGACTGGCTTTAATGATTTCGGTTTTACAAGATTTTGTCTTTAGCTTGAGTACTTCTATAAATCCGAGTGGTATCAATAATTTCAAGATGCAAATTAAATAGACCAACAAATGAATGAATTTTAGTAATAAAACTTAACAGCTTTTCAATTACCAAGAAAAATTTTTATTTCGAGTGACCTTAACAGAGCTTTTAGAAATCAAAGAAAACAAAAGACTTAAGCGACGAACTTTACTCCCAAGATCATACTCATCACCATGCATACATTTTTGTCGATGTAATTGTAATTAAGACTACAGAGAAGATAAAAATACAATTATAAGTTAACAGTGCTCAATTCCACAAATTCTTCATTTATCAGACACGCAGTCCCTTCAAGTAACCTTGCCCATTCTTCTCAAATATCTTGTTTAATGATCATCTTGACCGCAGCATTGTAGATTAAAGTAGATTTAAGGATGAGAGATGTATCTGTACAGAATATCTTTTGCTAAAAGAATGTCGTGCTATTCATACATTGGCTGACGTGTGTGGGTTTGAACTCTTCTTTGTGTTCTTTTAACATGTTTATGATGAAGAACTATTTCTGATGCTTTTAATTTCCGTTTTTCTTAACGTTTCTTTCTGAGTAAATATTTCGAGGAACCAGCTGTTGCCTCAGTTAAATGAAATGAAACGAAGAAAAGAAACAAATAACTGTGGGGATTGGGTAATAAAGGTAAAACTTCGATATGTAAAAGGAAAAATTCGGATTATGATATATGTTGTACTCGTCAGGAGGTATGCTCTAAGTTTTTTTTTCTTATATTACATTCATGGGTTTTTTTTGATAAATTATGAGGGTAATATTTTATTGAGTTTTTATAGCCACAAACGTGTGTGTAATATGTTGGAATGTACATGCAGGAAATCTTATAATGATGTCATTGTAAAACAGCATTTTAAAACAGAATTTTTACACTATTTTTTGATATTTTGCACTCTAGATAAGATTTGTGTAGTTGCGTAGCTTCAAGGCTAGAAAAGAAGGATTCAATGGCTCCCTTATAGACGTGATTAAAACAAAATTCCAAGGCAATAAAGGTCATGTACCCAAGATTTTATTCTCCTTCTCATGTTACTTCGACACGATCTACTTAAAACCGACCACAAAACCTTGCTGTAACCACCAGTTCTTCAGATTTATCCATGACATTTTGCTGGTAAACTGTTACCTGCAGATCCCATCATACTAATTAAGAATAAAAACGCGAAAAATGATTCCTTTTCCTTTTGCACTTTAAACATATATCGAAGCCCACATGTCGTGCTACCTAACAAGATGGAAAAGATTCAAAGGGACTAGCCACAATGAGAATTGCGTTATCAGTGTTTCAGCATCCCGACTTTCGAGAATGGACCAAGTTAAGTTTTATGCGGTCCTTAATCTGACTAGTGGTCAAACCGCATTACCATCGTCTGTGAAAAGAAAACGATCGTGTTTATCACTCAATAACACCAAAAATAAAAGCAATGTTCATAACAACAAAACAACTGCACGCGTAGCTTAAAACTGTCACGGATCGAATGACAAGAGCTGAAATAACGACTATAGTCAGAAGAAATGTCTTCAGTTGTGTACAGAACAGACTTCCCTTCAAACCTGAGCGTCTTAACGTGTCTTACTTGGAATTTGCAGCAAGCAAATTCTGTGTCGACCGCAGAAAAATTTGTGCACACACCTCGGATCGTAAGGTAATACTTGTGCGTTCAACTCATGTGGCTGAGATTTGAATTTGCCCGGATTGGACGGGTTACATTTGATTGTATGTCGCCGGGTGGTTGGTTGCCATTTCTTGGAGGCATAAAGTGATCGATAAGAAATGTCAGGCACACCTTCGATTCTCAACGGTTCGAAAATCATACGTCTGCGAAAAGGACAGGAGAAAAAATATGGTTTCATAAGTTGGTTGCACATGGGAGAAAATCTTCACACAGTGACTAATGTGCCTGATTACAAGGAATGCGCACATGCCGTAAATTTACCAAAAGTTTACAGACAGGGTCAAAAACCTCACAACGATCAACGATGACCACAAATGCCATACTTTTGTAGCACAGTTCCCATCGGTAAATAATCGAGTGTTCACGTTCGGTCAATTAACGCAAAATCATACAAGACTGAGATTGTTGCCAACAGAGCAATAACGCGGCGGTTAAATAGCAACAACTGAGCGTAAAGCAGCCAAAAGTAATTAGAAAAAGTTCTTTAGAAGGCCATTCGAACACCGAAGCCAGTGGAGCCGGAACGCGGCTTCAGCCCATGATTAAAGAAATTCCAATCGATCTCCGCCAGCCTCTTCACGATCAACTCATAGCGATATGCTGGAAAGGTCCGACACTTTTCAGCCTTCAGCATTGTTGCGATGGCCTCTTGCTGGCCATTGTTGTTGATATTAAACGGACAAATTGTAAAAGTTATTAATTACAGCATCGACAAAGGAGAATTCGTGAGGAATTCCGACTGGTCATTTAGTGTGGTCAGAGATGGATGAAAGACATCGAAAGGTCCTCAATAGCCCAGTCAATGTTGGCAGTGAATCAGTCAAAAATATTAACGTGAATACAAGACGTTTTGATGGATGGTCGAAAATAAGTGAGTGGAACGGACAAGTACACTTGGAATCACAAAGAAAATAAAAACAGTTTAAAGCAAAGCTTTGTGCGCAGTAAGTAACAACACAATCGAGAGCGGTCGTATCCAACCAAATTTATTTTGTCGTAAAAAACGTAAGGTGATCACCAATCTGACCCCCAAGAAATAAAAACAATCCACGGGAAAACATTGTTCCTTTTTCTATAGTCCAACTCCCATAAAAGTCAATCGATTAATGACATTTTCGGGAGAAGTCATAAATTGCATAGTACTACAGTCGTAGTCGTGCGGCACCCTGAATACTCTTTACTAATTACTTGACCTTTCATTTTTGGACAGACGAGGAATTGGTTGCATCGAGATAGTATGGAGAGCTGGTTGCGTACGCCCACCTGTCGATGGGACCTGATTAAGCTCATTTCTAGCTCAGCCGTATGATAATGGGGATAGGAAGATCCCGACTTTAATGTATTCAGTTTTTATGTTGGCTGAAACAAAGTAGTGTAGTTTAAGAAAGCTGAAAAGAAAATGAGCGGAGCACTTTTTTTCGGAAGATACTTGGCCCACGCACTTTACTAAATATTCCGCTTAGGTGTGAGCACAAAAAAATCTTACCAAGAGAGCCGAAAAATTGTGGAAAAAATATTCATCCATCCATGTAGGCGAAATTTAAATGTGCTTTTTTCATGTTTTTCATTTTATAGTGTGCGGGAGAGCAAGGCATATGCTAATAATTGAAATGGATTTCCGTTAGTTTTTATTAAAGTTTTATAACCTTTGTGGTCTTTTAGTTAAGTCTGAGGAAGCTAAATATTGTCCAGATATTAACCGACTATTTCACGAAGGGCGGAAGTACAATTAGTAGACCTTTTAATAGGTTATCATATTTCAAATTATTGCAACGCTATAATCCAATAAATTGCTTCACTTCCACTTAATTAGACATTGATCTGATGATTCGTCTATGCACTTTTATGTACCTACATATCGATACCCCAGGGCAATATTAAGTTAGAGCAGTTTAAAGTTTATTTTTCACGTTTTTCTTAAAATTTTCAAATAAAATGACTTCTTGCTCAGTTATCCAGATCTTCAATCCAATGAAAATTTGGACAACATATGGAACTTCGCGTCGACCACTTTATTCTTACATAGAAATAGGGCGCATGCAATACGGACAAGATGGAGGACACCCGAAAAATCGAAAAGGTTTCAAGTTCTGCGTATCAGAGTTAACTTTGAAATTAGAGTATTGGAGTACATCAAAGGTTACTCTAATAAAAAAAATTCCTTACGGATTAAAGCAAATGATGGTTTTTTCGACAGACCGCTTCAGATTTTCTTCATTTTTCCTGTGGAGTACCGCAAGGCTCTATCCTTGGCCCATTTCTCTTTTTTCTGTTTACAAGTGATTTAGCTAGGGGCTTAAAGTTCGTGGAAATAATTATTTCTAAAGATGATCTGCAAATATATCAGTCTTCATCTCTGGGTGTTTTCTAGGATTATATTTCCCGCTTTAGTATAGTGACTTAGAATCCATTATTAAATAGAATGGTTTGAAATTAAATCCTAAGAAATAGCAAACGAAACGCCATTAGTACTGAGACGGTTCCACAACTCCAATTAAATTTGGTGGCCCTTCAGTTTTGTGGTAAACATAGCTTAGATCTTACTTTTGTCGTTAAAAACATGAAGTGCACTTATTCGACTGGAAGTGAAACTCATTTTAAAGTGCTGGGTATTGTCTTATGAGGCATGTACGGTATCTGTTCGCCAAGCCCTCGCTAACTAGCCTTGACTTAATCTGTTCATATATTTGTACCTTTTCCAGCGGTATTTCTAATGCCATTTGGTATACTTTCATATCGCCACTAGGTGTAGTTTTCACAGAAGAAGTAAGTTAAGTAAAATAACTTAAGAAGTTTATCTGAAAAATGATAATATAGAACAATAATAATATTTCTTTTATTATGTGGACATGTAAACATGCAATCTTCTTTTTCTTAATATTGCACAAATTAGAATAAACTCCGGACCACTCACCCTCGATTACAACATCCCAATACCTCTTATGTGCGCACTGATACTCGAAAAACCCCCAAATATAATACTCTTTCCTTTCTGCTGTACACACGATACTTATTAAATTGTTGGTGCTCTTTGCAAGGCCATTTTCATTATCTCCAGATGATAGTAAGCAAAACAAATAACAACCTGACAGATAAAACCAGATATATCTTCGTGTTTAGAGTATTGCCTCACAAATCGTGACTTTCATACCGAAAATTTCATTAAAAAATTCTTCTCTTAACAGGGCTCAACTTTCTCCGCGTCCTTAACTATCTTCAAACGGTTCTGTAATTGAAGTTACATTCCATCCAAGATTCCCAGTGTCATTCATTCGTGTAACAGTACAAGCAACCGTCAGATACTTGAGTTAACCGACAAAAAAAACTTCATTGGTGGATTATAAGCAGATAAAAAAGCAACTCAAAAATCATAAGAACCACCTGTCAGTCAACTTAATTGTTGAAGCCCCTCATTAATAATGGAAAGAATAAAAAATCTTTTGGAAAAAAAGTTGCCAAGTTAGCCCATAGATACACGGAATCGAATGCCCGTACATTCTCGGTCACTGAATTATGAAAATTAATGTTTGGACTTCACGGTGAGGAATTCTGACAGAAGAAAAATCTTTCGAAAAGAGATTTTTTCGCTAAGGCTATTTAGCTCCTGCTGTGATCCATGCGCGATCTTCATTCAGCCTTCTCTCGCTGGTCAATAAGTCAAAATTCCATTTTAACCTTTTCTGTCTGTGCTGTCAGGAATTCTGCACGGTTTTCTTTCAGATTTTCCAATTTTAATTAGTAGATCTGCATGAAGATGCTTAAGTCGTGATCCTGTCTGCAATCTAGCTAGAAACATTTGACTGGATTTCGGTTTTAAGCGGCTTCACAGCGCACAGTTTTAGTGGCTCGCCTTAAGGCTCTCGTGCTTTTTCAAGAATCGTGCCCATATTTTATATACCAGGTAGACGAAGTGGTCATGATTTGAGATTTTCTCAGAACGATTAGTAAAAAAGATTTTCGTTTTGTTTTTACATTCTTGCAAGACGTTTACTTGAAAAATTTTCTTGGGCCAAAACTCTTTTAGTGAAAAAGTCGAAAATTTCCGTCCTATTAGAGGCGGTAAATATGAAGGAATTGTAATTTTTATTTCAGATGTAAGAAATAAAACGGGAATTTCTGTCGTGCAACGTCTTAAAGATGGGATTCCAGTTGTATTTTTGATTGTGAAACAATAGGATAAGCTTGTATAACAAACGGCTAACCAGCCACGATGGAGACCCAGTGGGAACAAAAATAAAATGACAAAACCGAACACCATCGGGGCATTGGTTAAGGTATGAACAGAATTTGGTTAGGTTGGGATGTGAAGGATAATTTAAAAGAAATGCGAGAATTCAGTCTTTTGCATTGTTCCCTTTTGATGATGGTTCGCATCTCAAGTTTCAATTTTTCTTTGAACATCGAAAACCGACTCCTTTTTGTGGATAATCGTCGTTTATTGATCTTTGGATTGTACCCTTGGCCTGGCTTTATTCACATCTAAAACTCGTATGTTCACAACGATTTACAGAAGAAAAGTATTTGCGCGTAAGAAAACTATCATACCAAAAATTCTTATTAAATGATAACTGTTTCGTCTCCCTAAAATGGATGATTCGTCTTTATATGCCGAAGAGTATTTCAGCTTTTTTCTGTATGGAACCAATGTTTAAACCCGAATTATTGGAATTAATTTGCTTTAGGTTACATGGAGTCTCAGCAAGAGAGACAATTATTGTGCTTAAAAGGTTACAACAACATTAGGGCTCATAGCATTGAATGCACTTGCAGTTCAGGATAAAATCCGGCTCGAAGGACCAGACTGTATACGACATTTCCCTTTTTAGAAATTTTTTCTTGGTTAATCTGGTATAAAGTGGTACTAAAATGCAATGCAGGTCTGGATCTGATTATTTACAATGAAATTTGTTAGAATTATAAGCACTTTACCTTCAATCTAAAAAAGAAATGTAAATTGCACACCCTTTCACTATTTTATTCCAATATAAAACGTATTCAATTTATACAAATTTTATGATGACTAACTCTGCATACAGCACCATTATCTAAAATGTTTTTGCTTCCCACATACGGTATAAGCCACACACAACAAGAAAACATAGCAACTTATCAGGTTCTCCTCAAATGAAAAGAAATTGCAGACCTTTCATATGTTGATGGACAGGTAAACGTTTTCTCTTAAAATCCGGAAAGCAGATCCCCTCAATCATAATATGCTATGCTGCCGATAAAAAACTATTTCGCATCCAAATTTATGAAGCTTCTTATTAACCTTTCAGCGTAAGTGGCACTCAGGTTGCAATCCATTGCAAAAACCTTTCGATGAGTACTCAGTACCCACCCAAGCAACCGACCCATGGATTTTCTTCGTTCTTCTTCAGATCGAGAAATGCCTTTCGCTTATTTATTTCTTCCCTGTAATCATCGTGTATAGCGCACGTTCAAATTTACACGGCGAAAATCTTGATATCGGACTTCTCAGCACCGTCAGGATTGCAGTATCTCACCTGGACGTGTTCATGCTGCATGGATGCTTCGCTGCATTACATTTTCACGGTGAATGCAAATGCACGATAATTGTCCCGACTATACGCCCGGAGGTGCCGGGACGTGTGAGGGTGAATAAAATTGCTGAGAAGTGCACATCGTGCTTATCGCTCGAAAGCGCCATTTTCTCTTCCCTTTTTCTTGAATGCAATTTGACTTTATTCCCTGTCTGTGGCTCTGCTCTTGATAAAATGCTTATGCGCAAATCGCAATGTACTTATGGAAAGTGCGCGCACCTTATGGGACTTTTGTGATGGGGTTTGTAGTTGCAAAATTATTGCCGAAGTTCTGGACGCTTTGTGAGAAAAATGCATGCTGCACACAAATCGAATGCTGGCAGCCAGAAAAAATGGGTGTTTTGAGTTGGGCATCAATTTTGTGAGGCCAGAGGCGAAAAGTTATCCTTTGCATCGAATCGAGCGCAAATTACAGACCTCGCTAGCATAATGGCTCATGCTGTGAGCGCAAGTCTCCGGTGCGATGACCAAATTTATTGGTGATGCGTTGGCGCCCTATGGCTATCATGGCTCGAAATGAAGGTGAAGGATAACAAAAGTCTCCGACTTAATGATTAGCTGTGAGAAAAGTTTTAGTCATGCGGGACACGCCTTCTTTCTAAGATTAAGGGTTTAGAAGACACAATTTATTCTCGGGTTTTTGCGCAACTTTTTGGTACGCAGTTTTTTGCGCTTAGTCAAACTATCAAAATGGTTCGGTAAGCTCTAATCAATTACAGGTACAAAGAGAGCTAACGGAAACCAGCTATTTCTGCAATTGAAAGAATCCAGCAATTCAATGAAGCATTTACCAGAGAACTTACAAAAAAACGTTAAATCGGTGATTAGCTCGTGCTGCAAGAGAAAGTCCCACAGTCTACGCGTGCTCTATCTGTGTTCGACGATCTTCTCACATCCGCGTGCTTCCCCCGTTTAGTCTAACAGCTAACAGAACAGACACTTTTGGTCTATACCATTGACTCTTGTGCACTTAACCGTGCCATAAATTATTCATTAATAAATAAAAATTCCGCAGAATCGAGATATACCAGGTATCGCTGCAAGAGTGCATGGTCGCCATCGGTCGATCGTCAAATGACAGGGAAAATCCGATCGCTGCAATTATCGCGACGATAATTGGATATGCAGGTTCGGGCTGAGATGTGGTCAAAAGTGAAGTGACACTTACCAAGAGAAAGGTTCCTTTCAGGTTGACCGTAGCACCTAAATTCCAGGTCGTGCGGCTAACCGCTTGTGCAGCAACGTACAAGAATTCTTGCAACATAAACGGTGTGATATATCGCAATTCTTCAATCATGGCGACACCAAATTGTCGCATTGTCTTGCAGCACATCGAAAAAAAAAGAATCGAATTGCAGGAGGACAATATGATGCCTTTCAGGTAACCCTCGAAGCTCCAAGGTAGTGCAGACTTCACCGTAGTCAGACTCACCAGGCAGCAAGAGCGGAATCTAATCAAGAATTCAGTTGGGACATAAATTGCACGTCTGAACGGAATGGTGGCGCTGGCCTAAGGTGAACGAGTATCTTACGTGAATCGATCATGTACGAAGCGGCTAGTGTCAGATGATGTGGTCTTCGCGGGCATCTTCTATCCTCCAGTGGTTTACTACTCTTCACCTTGCGATATTGCGATAATAAAATGAAAACTAAAGAAAAAAATTGCGAGAAAAAGAATACGACAACGCGGAGGTTATGTGGAAGTAGAGCTAAACAATTGAAGACAAATCGGCCATGCGGCGCCACAAACTAGTTCTGCACCGATATTGCCTTAAAAAGCTCTGAAATGTTGCGCTTCTGTTCGATCCGGAATAGAGGCGTAGAACAATTGCACTATTCTGAACCATCCGGGTAGGTACAAAATCAGAAATTACCTGCGCGCATTTGTGGACGAGATAAAATTGCAATTCCATGTAGCCAACGATTTCAACTATTAAGAGGAAATCTTTTCAAAACGTTGCCTGGATTTACCTTCTATGGTGTGCAATTTTAACTTACGAAGTGAAATGATGGCCAATTTATTCGATGATTTTGTTTCCCTTCATATAGTTGCATACGTGAGGCCCATAGGTGAGTATATTTTAGATATTTGTGGTAAAGTGAAGTACATCTCTGGAGGTTCGTGCTTAAAGGGCTGGGATTTAATTCTTCAGGAATTTTACTTGGATAGAAGTCTGCAGATAAGTTGAGTGAGCGTTAAATTTTTATTTGCGCATTTTTTCACAATTGGAGTTTAACTGATGTCATTCGGCGCACTTCCCGAAAGCAAGGCCTGTCAATATTCTGTTAATAACAATCCTCGAACTCTCTCGTGGATTGATGTAGCTATTTGTGCTGCTTCATATCTCCAATATTTAGTCTTTTGAAATAATTGTTTCATACAATAAATAAATGCATTTTCAAGTCTGCAGTTATGTATTAAAGTTTTCATTAAATATAGGAAAACACTCAAATAAAAAACGAAAGTAGTAGTGTTGTAAAAAACTATCCCCACCCTTTTGAAAAAAAATATTAGGTGCGGTTGCTAAGTTAGGCATTTTTAAATTTTTCTTTAATAAAGTTTAAATATATTTTGTGAAGATTCTGGTCTTTACCGCAAGTATTAGTGCTACACTACAAGCACTGTAGACATCATCGTTAGGGGAAGCAATTTGAAAGATTGTTATAAAATCTTCTATAGAAATTCAAGCAGCGATTAAATTCTTTATTAAAAACGAGAAATTGTAACCACAAAAAGCAACGCCTAAATCTAAATAAAACAAATCAGAGTTACCGTTTCAATGCACTTAACTTATCTCCACTTTGTACAAGACAGCAATCTTATTCGTTATATTTTGAAAACTCTCCACAAGAATTTGCTTAGTTAATACGTGGTAATCCCACCAGTCATAATAACATCCATGACAGTAGTAAATATTTGCCAGTACATTTCCAAGCCTTGCCCCTGTACACAATGAGCCTTCACTCCTATCATCAACAATTTAAAAAATGTCGAAATATGTAAACTGACACGTTTCGAGAATTTAAGAAAAAAAGCTTCAACACCTCACAATCATCATACTATACGACGATAAGACGAATTTTCATTTAAAACAGAATAAACAGTGTAATCAGTCTTGGAAAGGTGATAAACCCATCACATCAGTGGAAAACTATCCTCTGTCGTCTTCGTCCAGGTGAACTATTGACACAAGTGGGATCCGAATAGCTTAGCAATAGATCAACTGAGAGAATGTTTTTTTTTGAATAGTATCAAAGTCGATATCGAACATATTTACGCCCCATTCCTGATGTCTTGAAAATATTTTCTACGAAATGCAAACATCGTAAGCAAATATCATAAGAAACCATCGCCCGTTCCCACCGATTATTCGCTTGAAGCCTCTTTAACTGGTCACAAATTCAAATTTGCAGATTGAACTG
This sequence comes from Dasypogon diadema, assembly GCA_006980735.1. Taxonomy (NCBI): domain Eukaryota; kingdom Metazoa; phylum Arthropoda; class Insecta; order Diptera; family Asilidae; genus Dasypogon; species Dasypogon diadema. Next base: position 15,452 of record QYTT01090280.1, read on the forward strand.
ACTAACACCAATCGACATTATGTTATCGCATGCACTGATAGCGATTTATTTATATTAATCCTCGTGTTCGCGAAATTATTGTTATTGCTGCTGGATAAATTTGAATATTAATAAAATTACGATTGGACAAAACTCTATCCGTGTAATGGAAAAGGATCGTAAAAGAGGCGCCAAATAATCGTTTCGTTATGCAAAACAAATTCGAGCTTTATTGAGGCAGCACCAAAAACCAGTTGGGCTTGTTGGTGGAATTTTGCAAAATGGGTTTTTGCTTTTGTCTATCTAATCCGACTTTGCATTCATTACAACAACAAAAAAATCTTAGTAATTCTATAATTAGTGTTTGTTTGGTTGTCTTTCGGAAATTTTTTGTTTTCCCAACAGCTTTTTCGATTCCGGACTTTATGACTTTTGCTCAGGAAGACCGTTATGGTGTAAAATTTGAAAGTCGAATTTTATAAGCTCAGATTTCGATGGAAAGGAGAAATTCTTCTGGTGTTTAAGATCTTATCTGCGTTATCTAGTTTTGTTATTGATTTTCCACTTTTTTAAAATTAGATATTCAGTAGAATTTTTTGCACTTTTATTAGTTCATAAGCATACACCTAGAAGCGAATTAGAAGACAGCGTACATTGCTACATTATATATTAGAATTTGAAACAAGAGGAATCCAATTGAAAAAGAATAATACGTAGTTAAAAAAAAACATAAAAGTTCTACGTATTTATCAGACATCTAAATGCAGATGGTCAGCTCTGTCTTTGAATCTGTGCAGATAAGTTAGTCCAAATGCGAATTGTTTGATCAATGACGAAACTCTGCTTTATAAAGGAGTTAATTTTTATGTCTAGTAGATTATAATAAGGTTGGTAGGTTCAGATTAAATTGAATAAGAAAATCAGAGCGCTTTAAATAGGTTCATCGAGTGCAATTCAACAACAACGACAATAGAAAAGGCCGAAAAGGGTTATTATGATGGAAAAGTGGTAGAACGTGTATGAAACCCAGGTAATTGTTAAAGGCCAGCTCTAAATTCCTGGCACAAATTGACTCAAGCTTTGGGGTAAATTAGACTACCGAATATAAAGTGTAAAGAAGAAGAGTTTTTAAAAGCTGATTGTATGTGTTCTGACCCTGAGACAAAAAAATATCAGCTGATAATTAATGTCCTTAATTCCCCATAGATTTGCGCATATTTACAATCTATCAATACTACTTATCATATTCTGCACCTTTTACTGACTGATTAAGTTCCTTTTTAACTG
>QYTT01090285.1:13029-33080 GCA_006980735.1 Dasypogon diadema
GGCTGACAAGATTGGTACCTCCAATCATTTTTTTTACCTTTTGTTTTTTTTTCTGATTTGATTTCTTTTTTTTTGTTATTTACCATAAGTTATATCAATGCGCTGTATATTATGGTGAAAATTTTTATTATGAGTTATAATGTCGCACTAACGTCCCATTTGGAATGGGTTCGAGTTTTCGAATTGAAAATTTCGACATATCTCTACGTTTCGAGGTCCCTCGAGTTCGAATCCCTCGTTTGTAGAGAGATGTCTGTGTGTGCATATGTATGTACGTAGCTTTTTTTTCTTTTCGAATATCTCGAGAACAAAAAATTATTAAACTTTCAAAAGCAAAACAAAATGGCCAAATGGAAAGTTGGCAGTGTAGGTAGACCAGTCGTACCCAGTTTATTTTTCTTAAGTATTTTTCTCCTTTTTCATGGGTACGACCAAAATTCTAGTATTTTGTATAGGGTCGAACTTTGGTGTTCTACTTGATTTAAACTTACAACCTTCTTCATCTACCTGAGGTAAAATTCACGCATAGTAAAATCCGTAATTGTTTATAATAAGAAGAAAATAAGTTATAGTTGGCTTAGACCAATTTATTACACCATAAATGTAGGGAAGAAAATAAAGCAAGTGACCTTCAAATCTGCAGGCCATCCTACTATCTTTAACCTCTACACATAACCTTCCACACTGCATCAGTTCTGTAAGAGAACTGTATACAATGGCGAAAAAAGATATTTAAAAAATATATGATTATGAATAAATTTTCGTTTCATTTTTTATTTGTAGTAAGCTTCTAGCTTTTATAATTAAAATTATTAATTTTTGTCTAATAATCATGAAGCGGTGGGCGAAATGTCAAAAATCAAATAAAGCAAACGAATTGGAACATTGGAGATGAAGATGAAGACGAAAACTTGGATTGGAATAGGCACTCAGTCAATACTTAAGAGCTTATTTGACCTTGAAAACAATTCCTGAAGATTATTTCGGCTCGTAAGTGAATCATATACTTGGACGTAAAATTGTACGCTCTCTCCATTTCCGGTATCAAAAATAAGGTGTTATAAAAGCAAATGAAGTTGACCTGGGAGTGAACTTTAAACCTGACCCTGGGCCGAGCTTAAGGTCACTGCTGTGACAAATCAATTTGGCATGAAAAAAGAATTTTTACTTAGTAAAGGTTTCATATAGTAGCCTTCTGAAGAAGTTGCCCGATTTGGCTTATTTTCTGCAGGATATTTTAGTTTTACTAAAGTATCTACGTACCTAATTTACCCACCTATCTTAAAGCGTTTCTATTTTAGAAAAAAATCAATTCCTTTTATTTAATATAGCTGGATGTCTCATCTGGCAATCCTGTGAGTGAGTTATCCAAAATTGAACTTTCAGTTTTAATAAGGTACCTGTTCAGGATTGAATGATTTTCTTCATACGCACTTACTAAAACTTCAATGGTTTGATTACTAATTTCGATGTCTCAAATTGCTTTGTATTTTGTATAAATTGCCTTTCTATGTTTGCATTTATTAACTTCCCATTCAGAAATTTTTGCAATGGGTCCAATTTTTCGAATTGAAAATTTCCTCACATCGTACGTTCTATGTTGGTACGTTCGTGAACTTTTTTTAGTCTCGCATTACTCGAGAACAAATAATGATATCGACTCCGAACCAATTTCATTCGACGCATAATTGTATAATGAAAACCTGATAAGGTTTGCAAAAAATTTGAATTGGCAGTTTTTTTATAACAATTAAGCTTTCAAAAGCAAGACAAAATGGCCAAAGTTGGCAATTACGTCCAGTTTATTATAATATTATATTTGCCTTTGTTCAATCGCTTTGATGTCTTTGTATTAAAAATTCCTTGAACTTGTAGTTCTACTGAATAGTTATAATATATACCTTATTATTCCTTACAAATGTTGTAAATATCATCAAACTCACTCATCCAGGCATTAATTTCAGCTTTGGCAATATTTCCTCTTTCATCGGAATTTCATTTACATTTAAGTTGGCCTTTCAAAGACGGATTCGAAATGAATTGAAAACCTTCATATATGTAACAATAGTGTATTTCTATCAATTGAAATAAGATTATATTGGAATCATCGGCAAATCACATGGCTATTTAAAATTGTAAATATTTAGAAATCCAGTAATAAAATTACAATCCTCAGTTCTCAACAAAAATTGCAACCAGGGAATGTGTAATGAAATTTGTTGCAAGATCGTATATTGCTTATTTTCCGAATAAAGTTTCGTCATTTCTCTAAATTTGGACAAAATTACATGCGTCATTTTCATTCAGCTCATTCCTATTAATGGGAAAGTATTTCAAAAAAATGTGTATTTATCACCGAATTAACAACTTGACCTTTGATTCGTTTTGCCAAGATGAGATAGTGCTTGAGTAAGAATCTCAAATATTGATAAGTTGGTGTAATAAAATTAAAGCTCAGAAACAACACTGTGGATAATCAGTTTATTTATTTAAAGTGAGATTCAGGGATTGCCGAAATAATTCAATGCCTGTTTGAATAAAATTCTTAACAAATAAGTTAATAAAATTAGACTAGAGCGAATTGTGAGTAAGACTATTAAAATTAAGGTTCCAAGACTGTTATTAGTGACTAGACTATTTTTTGTGATTATATTGAGGCATTTATTATTATTGATTGTTTCTGCATTCGTTAAAATTTTCTCCGATCTTATTTATTGTAATTATTAAGAATCACTTGGTTAAACATAAAATTGTGACATTTTGAATTACTTGTGTGATAAATTGAGAGAATTGGTCATGGAAATTCCCACAACAAAAAGGAATAGTTTTAAGGGTGTTTTAAGACATATTTTTATATATGCGGACAGTGTAACTTCTGAAACGCCAATTGAAATTGAAGTGAGAATGTTGAACAGATTTTAACAATTTCTTGAATATCAGGAAAGTGAAGGTGAGCACTTTGAAATTTAAAACTTTAATGCTAGGGAATTTTTCCAAGGGCAATTAGTAGTCGAAAACACCTGACCATGGGTGGAGATATTATCAACCGTTTAGTTGACCAACAAGAAAATTTCTTTGAGAAATTTCTAGCACAAGTGTCGACCAATCAAAAGCTCATGAATCAATTTCAGAAATAAAGTTGCCTAGACTTCATATTCTTTCCTTCTCGGGAAACTATAAATAATGGGTGTTCTTTCGTGACCTATACATTAGCTCAGGACATAATAATCCACACCTTTCAGCAACTCAGAAGTTCCATTATACATATAAAGGGATTTTTGGGAATGATGTTGCTAACTTATCTTCATCGGAAGCAAATTAAATGCAAGCTGATTAAAAGGGTCATATAATAAAATCGTATATTCAGAATTTTACAAATTTTTCTTCAATCTCCCAAGCTTCAGCTTCAGGGTTTAAAGGCTCTGTGCTCAGAGGCTGAAAGGCGGGATCTTTGGTTAACCTAAATTTTAAGCAGAAAAGTTGACTCTGAGACAATACAAGTTTGGGCTGAGCATACTACAGACATAGAACATCCCACCATTCAGCAATTTTTGAATTTCCTGGAGAAACGTTGTGAATATATTAAAATGAAATACTTCTAGCCTTAAACTTTAATACCAATGATGAGTGAGTTTTAAAACGTCTACGTGTAAAAATTGAACCCAAGCTGTCAATCCAGAAAATTTTTTATTTGTATTTTGTAGTATTAAGCATTACAATACGGAGCCGTAATTCTCCTTAAAACCCATTTGTCCTCTTAATAGCAATCCGCATAAATATAAAAAAATTTATATTACGAATTATAAGCTAAATGAAAAAAGGCTTTTCATATGTGGCAAAAAGTGTTGCCACACAACTTACACTTGAATGTACTTTTAATATTTTACGATGATTAAAACTAAATACGACTCGCATTGAATATAAGCCTTAATATCAGAAGAGTATTAGATTTTACTCTCGGATTTTTAACCGTGTCCCTGGGGAGAATTTTTCCAATTGCTATCACTGAAATTTTAATATTCCTCTCTAGAGTTGATCTTATGTATTACAGAATACAATTGTAAAATATACAATAAAAGAGTACGTGCGCACGTTTCTCAACTCCACGGGATAATCAGACGCAGCGGTTAGGTAAACGCGCGCAGGTATCAAATTAATCCTTCAATTCTCCAATTTATTGTTGGATATCGGTTTACCGCTCACGTATTTCCGATTTACGGCCCACGCACTTAAGGTTTACGGCGATGCAAGTTGATTTTGACACAGTTGTCTCTTTAGAGTTGGCTTCGGAATGTTAAAACACCTCCCTACTTTCCTTATGCACACGAAGTAGAGCGAGAACATTTAACTCTTTTTTTATGAATGCTTAGAGATAGCAGTACATGGGCTGACGAAGTATATAAGCCCAATTTCTTCTATCTTAAAAAATTCATAAAAAAAGAGTTCAATGTTCTTTCTCTTCTTCTTGTGCAGGCTTGTAATTTCGAAGGTTTTGGTATTACCAATAAACATAAATACATAATAGAAAACCCGACTTTGAACACTGCAATAAAAATCTTCGCTGACCTTGAAGATTTATCTTAGTGTTTGCTGATTTACCTAAATAAGAACGAAAAATCAAGGAAATTTCACAATTTATCTATTTATTGAGAAGTAGGACGATACGAATTCTTTTCACACATATGAAGAAAAATAAATTGGCATAAAACACTCCAGCTAAAAGGTTCAAAGAAGTTCATTATATCTGCTTTATTCATCTCTGGCATCAATAATTAGATTGATAGATTGATAGAAGCAGAATAAGTAGCACAAAAATTACAATTCAACGGAAAATCTACCGTCTGAAACGAGGGGAAAATGTTTTCGTAAATATTTCCTCATCATTTGTGAGCATTTGAAAAAATTGCATAACATTTTTTAAAACTTCTTTAAAATTACTCGTAACTTAGCTTGACAAAATAGAATTGAATTCAATTAGCTGGTTTTATAGTTTTCTCAGAATATCTCCCAATTTTATTCTGAAAAGATTAGCGATTCCGACAAAAACTATTAAATCTTCTGCGGTTCAAAGACTGATTTTTCTTAAGGTATTGCTGTTTGGTATCGATTTTTGAGAATTGCTCTGTGATTTTCATTTGTCCACAAGTGGGGATTAGGGGACTTAATAATTCTATTGCTCGTCAATAGTAAACATAATTTCTAAGATAAATTCCCTGTCGTTATTTTGACGTTCCAGCAACCATACCCAAAATAATTTTCTGCTTCCATAATCTAAAGTTTGCAGCGGTTGATAGCGGAATGAGTGATACGTTTTGTAAAATATTGCGAACAGTTCTATTAGATACACAAATTCTGAATTCAATTCTTCTCATGCTTATGGAAGGATCATTGGAAATTAACTCCAAAAGACTATCGTGTATTTCAAGGGTTTGTTTCCTACCTTGCTGACGGAAAGATCTATGGGTTCTTCAGGGGATACTTTCAAACGTTAAGCAATATAAGCGAAATCTGCATCTATACCATAAATAAGAAGCATGTTTACGTACTCTTCATTTGTGAGGGTGTTATCTGCCACCTTGGAAATTTGCTTAAAATAAAATGCCAAATCCTTATTTTAATCAAAGTATAAAGGTAATCCTACGGCGTAATCAAAATGTCGTAACCGTAATCCAAAGGCCCAGTACAAACCAAATTATTGGCGTAATTTTCCAGAAGAAGGTCCTTCGTTATAATTATTAAAACTCAAAAATCAAAATCCTTATCAAAGTCAAGCTCGAGTTGTAACCACAAACAAAGCAAGACAGATGAAAGCGCTTCCAGTGAAGTTTCAACAAAAAGATGAAAGTAAGAAATCCGTGGGAAGCAGGGGTAGACAATCGCGACATGTGGCTGTTTTGACCTTTGCATATTTTTATTTCTTTTCTTAATAATAAAATGGAAACTCTCTGAGCACAATTTTTACAATCATGTTGCACACTCGTTTTTTAGAGTACCCATAAGATTATAGTGCAAGGGGTATGCACTTCGATAATAAATAAAGGCTTGAAGTTGAAGGCACTTTCCTTCTAACGCAAAAATGTTAATGCATTTTGAACTGAAAAAGATATTGAGCTAACTCTTTTCTCATTTTAAAGGACTGTTCACGGCCACCTTCTAAAAGAAGAAAATACGTGCTTGATGTAAAAATTTTTCAGGATCAAGGATAACACACCAAATTTTTATCAAGTTTAAAGCTCGATAACTCAAGTCTTTGTGCATGGATATGAATATATTTGGCATACTTAGAAAGGCTAGGATTTTCTGTTTCGAACAAGTGCTAAAATTTGATTCTACGATTTATTTGAATGGATTTATGAACATTTAAGTGACTACACTCCCTTGGAAAACAAAAAATTTTCCAACATAAATTTGATGGAGAAGGAGAGCCTTAAAGGGTAGTGCGGGGTGGTGTACAACAAAATTGGGATCAGGACACTCCAAGGAATCCATTGACATACTCTATCCTACTTATTTACCGAACATTATGTTTGTCTAGAGCGAAAAATCGTAATTTCTAATTTTGGGAATTTCTTTGGTTAGAAATTCAGTCTGAAATATCCTTCACTCCCACACAGAACTGAAAGCGGCAATTACTTCTTGAATGAATTATCTAAATTCAGTTTCATCCCCTTGTAGGAGCACACGCCACCAATTTCTAATTAACTCATAAAACTTGCCACGAATAATTCATATCGCGACCTTTCCTTTATGCCATGTGCACACCAGCAGCCCACATAAAAATTGTGTTGAAAGCAATAAGTTACATGTTACATCCTCGAAATTTACGATGATAATTGCTCCAAATTGTAAATATGTATGTTGCCGCTGAACCATTGCAAACACACCAACATAAGCGGCATGAATCAACATCCATGGGAATTTTTCTGTCATGAGTTCCTTAGAATTCCTAAAAAGATCAATTCAAGCCAACGACCCCATGTTGCTAGCACAAAATGTTGCAAAACATAGGACCAAACTCGCTGATAAGGTATGGATGAAGTGACGTCATGGAATCCTGACGTGGTGAAAATGATAGAGCAACTACCCCTATCTAATTTTCGCGCATGCCAAGAGCGTGGGAACTGGTGACTTTGACTTGTGCCAGGGTAGATGCTGGTTATCAGATACTTTGAACCGAGTGTGTTTATGTGAACTGCCACTTTAAAAGAAGTACTATGGGGGCAGTTTTTCATGGCAGAGTTCAGTCAGTGTCGGACGATGCGAGTATATTGACATGTTTTCGACTGTTTTTGTTCAGTTGAGTACCTTTCGTCTGCAGCATTAAATGGGACAAACGGGAAGTCCTCGCGAAACGGAAAACGTGGTTTAGATAACCAAGATTATGATAACACTCCCCAGTGTTCTGTTCTAGTAATTAGTTCACCAGTGAGTTATGTTAAGAATGCTTGCCATTTGAAGGGTATACTGGTGTACTGATATATGAGGAAATACTGCTCTGTGTGTACTAAATCTAAGGAAGTTAAAAACCGGAAATAGGGAACCGAAACGCACTAGGAATATTCAAATTCAGTGATAGTCTGTGTGTCAGTGTATACTGTGCGATATGAATCTATAGAATGCGAATAAATACCGATCCGATTCATCCAAGGATTAGTGTTGTGTACATTAAATATGCGCCAACTAATGGATTTTTGTTTATCTATCGTGGATTAGAGATGATTTCAGCATTAAAGGATTTGTGCGACTCTGGTCTGCGTACATTAATTCAGCTTGAGTGATTCCCCAGCTGATGATAGGCTAATCGGAGATCCTTTCGCTGACGGCACTATTCCGTCTTATCTGGCGACAGAAAATTGCTCTTATATCAGACATTTTGGTGAGTGAATAATTGTTATGACTTACAATTTTATTGTTTGCACAATAAGGGAAAACTCATGTTCAGTTTGAGAGAGTGGTATAGTTAATTCCAGTTCTGGGAACATGTTTGGAAATGACATAAATAGAATATAAACACAGATGCTCCCTATTTTTTTATAATTATGTTGTTTGCTGGATAAATCAGGTCATGAAACCTTTAATAAAAGCTTTGTTGCAATAAACACACCAACATGAGCAACTTCATTACGCTCAACTAAATTACTGAATTTTATTCAAACTTAATTTCATGAGAATATTATTGTTGTCGTGGCAAATGGATAGCTTCTTCCCCAGAGATTTACTAACCCTTTATTTTCCATGGAATATGATATCACCCCTTTTGAGAATTACTTCTATCAGTTTTTATCTTAATTAAATCGGATTTTCTCCTCCTTTTTGCCAAAATTCTGGATAAAACTCTAAAAGCTTTTGAGTTGAGTGCAAAGTTCTTCGCTATTGAGTGAATGAAAATTTGTAATGCATTTATGCACTTTCACACTTCGCTGTGGGGATTAAGTTAATTGAAACTTTGTACTTTCAAACTTTATTTACACGAAATAAGTATAATTTCCTGTGAAATATATAATATGAAAAATGTTAAAACTTTATAGTCTATGGAATCGTTTTCAAATTGAAATATATGAAAGCAGATGAGTAGGTATTTTTATAGGGTTTTAATTAAAAGTTAAATTACTCTTACATTTTCGTATTATTTTAAGTGCATTTTACTATTGGTGGATTTTTAATGTGTTGTAATGGATAACGCGATGATTTATGTTGTACAGGTCTCAGGCTTCAGTTCCCTAGAGATCTATCAATAGCCAATACAAATAGCAGATTATCCACTTTAAATCCATCGAAACATTGATGCAATTGGGGTACGCTGGAAAAAATCCCTACTGGTTTGGTATGCAGTTCCATTTTAATAAAAACGTAGAGCAGCAAAATTTTATACCCGAGTGGGCTGTTCGCACGTCTGCAGATTTTCTCCTCTGTGGGTGAGGATTCGACTTCTCCACTCCTTCCTCCTTAGTTGTACCAGGGATTGAAACAATTAAATTCATGAGAATTTTACTTACGAATTCATTTGGATATTTCACAGTAAAAATTTCATACCAAAAATTGTGGCTTATTTGCAACATTTTTTGGTTCAAATTTCACAATCCACATTCTCTGAAATTTCCCTCTGCATAAGCCGTACTGTATTATAGGGTTGTCTCCTGAGCTTTGACAATGTCATAAAAAAAATACCTGTCCATGACTCATAGTGAATTATAGTGGTTAAAAACATTGATAACTTAATAAATAATGCATTTGAATATATTTATGAGATCCAAAGACGGAATCAAATAGATCGGAATACACTGGGTAATCCACGTCGCTTCTGCTTCCAGGGAAAGAAGAGTGCGTTACTCTACCTCGGCAAATTTTCATCCGACTTCTGACTTTCCTTTCGCACTAGCCTGTCCTGAAGAAAACGATGGAAACTCAGATTTTCCCACGGAAATGCACGCTAAATCTCTTCTGAAAGGGATATGTCATTACTTCTTGCATTACCTTTTTTTAGAAGGTAATCAATTATATAGCTAGTTATTTGTACGGTAAAATTTGAATTGATTGTAACCATTTAATGAATTTTCCATTGATGATGGAAGTAGTTTTCTTCGGAGTGGGTTACCATTTTCGCTGGCTGGGAAAGTTCTTTAAGATAAAACATACACAAAGTATTTAAAGATTTTCGTGAACGGACTTGATTATAAATGCAACATTTATGTAATAAAACAAGAACTGGAATATTTTTAGATAATCTCAGGTGCGTACATGAAACAAAAATTTGTGCAGGTTTGAAAATATTATAACAGGAAGCTTACTTCTGTTTTATACAATACACCTCTAAGTCGTGTTATCAATCCACGTAAAGTAAAATTACCAGAAGTATATTTTACTACACAACTTCCTGGAGAAATCATAAATTTCCATTAAATCGTACAAAAAACAAAAATGGTGGTATTCATTCGGTACATACTGCGAGACGTTATAAATCTATGTAAGTTTATTTAATAATAAATATGAGGGCGCGAAAAATGTACAAAGCAATTAATGTGGTAGTCACACATATAAAAAAAGTTCATTTTAATTTTGTAGCTCCTAGTCAAGATACGTGGGCTCTGAGATGACGCAAGGGAAATCTGATCTGATGAGATACTTTGTGCTTAAGAATTTTATATAATGATAACACTTTGTAAAACAATGAAAGCAATCGTAAACAAAATGTAATACAGATATCAATATAATAAGGAAAAAATAAAAATTGACCATGTATAAATTGAAGTTCATACTTATCGTCGTGAGCATGACTATTGTAATGTGATGTATTTGTAGGTATTAGAGGTGGGCAAAATGGCTCTTTTTAATATACTAAATCAAAACCTTCGAAACTACAAGCCATGCACAAGAAGAAGAGCGACTGGGCTGACGAAGTATATAAGCCCAAATTCGCCTATCTTAATGCGCTCATAAAAATATATTTCAATGTTCTCGCTCTTCTTCTTGTGCGTGGCTTGCAGTTTCGAAGGTTTTGACTAAATCAATTGGCTCAGTACATACAGAAGATCTGTTGAAGCACTACGTTCTTTATGTTACAGGCCTGGACAGCAAAATCTTTAAATATGTAAAAGAAGTATGATACATACTGCTTTTTACATTTCTTCTTATGGGAATGTGAAAAATTATTTCATCCAAACCGCCTTGGCGTCAAATGTATAGGGCCGAAAAGGAAATTAAGGTATCGTTAAGTCAAGCGATGAACCTAAAAGATTTATTCCCTGGACCTTGGTACACATATGTACCATCCGTATTTTATTATGATGCAAATGTGTACCAACCGGCTCGAAAGGGTTAAAGACAAATTTCCACTGGGCTGAGAAGTTTAGTTCTATTTTTATGGAGAACATTTTTATGTATGTGTGTTTGTATGCAAGTAAATTTGTCTACATTTATTTAGATTTAAGTTTAAATCGATATTCACCCCCCTCCCCCTTAGTAAAAGCAATAGATAAATAGATATTACAATTTTTCTTTAATCGAAGGGTAATTTTTTCTAATGCAAGTAATTGTATCCGCATTCACTGTGAAAGCGAGCTTTAATCTGTGTATACCAAACCCCACGCACGTTTACAGATTTTCTCCTCTGTTGGCGCGGGATCATATCCTGCCCAGTCCATGGCGATATAACTGGGTACCAGTTGTTGAGGCAATTTCATTGGTAAGAATTGTACTTATAGAATAGAATAAAATAGAATTGTACTTATGAAGTTGTTGCGCATTTTATGCCAAAAATTGTGGCTCAACATTTGTCAGGTTAAATTTTCCCCATCTCCTCTTCCTTAATTTCCTTTCGCCTAAACTGTGCTGTGTGCATATAGCTTAGGCAATACCCTTTAATATCTATAATGAAATATTTTCGGAGCTTACGGATAACTGTTTATGCGTCTTCGTAGGGGTTTCTCAGGCCAGGTTCGACGGTAAGCACCCGTACGAAGTCTTGATTGCAGTTGCTAAATTTTTTGGGGATATAAGTTATAGTTTTGTCTTGTGGGAGTGGATCTAAAGTTCCTAATTTAGTCCCTTAATTTTTCAACGAGGTAGGTAGGATTGCACGCCGGACTGATATCGTCGTCAAAGAAGTCTGAAAGCAATTTTAAGGATTGGCAATACACCATTAGTACCGGTGTGCATTTTAGTTCGTCTTTATAAGCTCAACGGATTCCTAATGGTATAATAGGTAACTCGCAAAACCAAATTAGGTGAGCTACGATGCCATCTTAAAGCTACCTTTAGTTGGCGGTGAAAGCGTTCTGCCATACCAATGGCTTGAGGATGGTAACTATGTCGTTGTTCTTATGCAGTGGGTACCCAAAAATTTGGTAAACTCATGAAAGAGTTTTGATTCGAATTGTGGGCCCTGCTCCGTTGTTATGCGAGATGTTACGCCGAATCTGTTTATATAATCTTCAAAACATGTAAAAGCTACTGAAAATGCCAATATGTAGCGGAGAGGAAAGACTTCTGTCCAACAAGTGAATCAGTCTACGACTGTTAGCATATAAGAATATCCATTGGTGGTTCACAAGGACCCGCGAGGTCTAGGTGCAAATCTTCAAAGCAGTCTGAAATACCACAAAAATATCGAACGGTAACTCGGTACGATGATATGTTTTGGCTGTCTGACATTGTAGGCATGCTCCAGTCCATTTCGTGATTCACTATTCATGTTCGGCCAGAAAAAGCGAGCTGTTATAAGCTTTCGGCAAGCTTGAACACCATGGAGGGACAAGGAATGAAGCGTCGTGAAAACTGCATCTCTTAACAACCCAGCGGGAAATGTGGTCAGGCCTTCCCTGGAGAAGGCCTATGGAAGCAGTAAAACCTTAGTACAAAAAACTGGAAAAGTTCAAAAAGTTTTCATTCATTCCATGTTGATCCCGCAAGAAGCTTGGTGGAAGGTGTGAATCTCGCTGCAATGCAGTTCCTTTCGTATAAAGTTCGGGTTGAGTTTGGCAGCAAGCACACAAAAAGCTTCAACTGCTTCCTCCCTAGGACATGCCTGTGCAAATTTCCTATAAAGTGTCCAATGAAGAGGCATGCATCACAACTTCCAAGGAAGGCGTCCGGTTTGCATGATGGTATGATTCCATTTCCCGCTGGGAATTGTAATATATAAGGAAAGTCTTGGTTTGTGCTGGTGTCGCACCGAATAGGGTTCAGAATAGTTGGGAGCTGCTTTTGTCCAAAAGGGATTTAAGTTCTTCATTTTTATTTTGAAAATTAACCAATTTTTCTAAATCGAACTTGATTGAGCTTTAAAACTTTTGGACGAAAAAACAAGTCTGCGGTTATGTTATCTTTTCCTTTTATGTAGCGAATGTCTATCGTAAATTAGACGACAAAATGTCAGAAGTTCCCTATCAAACGCTGAATATTCGAATTTTGATTGGCTAAGCGTTCGGAAGAAGAACGCCAGAATTTGTCATTCTGCACCCGCTTGTTGTTCTAATCCTGCACCCACCGCTACCTCAGATGCGTCCACTGTTATTCGTAAGTTACTCCCGTTTTTGGGTGTACCAGCAAGGTTTGATAGGATTTAAAGCACGTCGTGTTTAGTCACCGCGCCAATCATTAGGGTGCTTTTTTGGGACCATATGAACAGGTACGCAAGTCGGCAATGACGATGGCCTGCATATACCTATTTACTGCATGAACTATCGAATTTGCTAGAGGCAATTTTACGTTTAGTTGGATCCAAACGCTTTGGCCTAGCACAGTATTTGTTTTTCTGAATTCTAGAATGATCTACTACGACAGTTCCAGGATGATTAAGATTTTGTCGGTTATGATTAAGGTACGTTTATACGGTGTCCCCTTTCATGCAATAGACTGTAGAACTACCTATTGTATTGTTTTTATTTTATTTTGTCATTTGCCATTATAGGCAAAAAGTCACTATTAAATCAATATGAGGGTGTTGTCAGGTGAGCCACATAATTGTAATATTTATGTTTATTTACGAATTCTCATAATATTACATTTTATTTTATTATAATGATGACTATATAATTTTTTCTGCATTGATATTCTTTATAATCCACTTCAACTTCATTAAGAAAACATAAATACGCACGGAATTCAACCTGTATTCCTAAAAAAGAAACCCACTAATACGAAGTGAACAAAGTGCAGATAAACACACTTCTGATTGAATTATAATACTGTCCAAGAGAACCCAATTTAACATGTTGATAATATTCTATAGATAAATGTCAGTGGTATTCATTATGCTAGCGAAATGACTCTTATCTTAGATAGATGGCCATTTAAAACACTTCACTAGAGCAACTGAGTAACATTTGGTGTTGGTATAATTACTTAATGGCCCTTTGAAAGCAACTTTGTTTTCTTTTCTAATTCAGTTTTCTAGGGTGGTATTCAGGATCGATATATAGACTAATCGAAAAGTATATTTTTGTTAGAAAGTTCTAAAAATGCTATATAACGTCGATGTAAACACATGTGCAATAAACACTTAGCATTTGAATTTTTATAAGCGATGAAAATTGATTAAGTGTATTGGCAAAATCATACTTAAATCAAGTCATGTAACTTCCACTAATGAGTGGAAGGTATATTTTTAGTTAATACTAACTAACACTATTTCACTTATTCCCTTTAATCTGTTTTGTGTTCTTAGGTTTTTACTATTCTTGGAAATAACTACAGGTACTAGCTTTCGTGCTCAGTAGTTAGAGCTCGTGTTCCTCGCAGTATGCTTAGAACTTTTATCCTGGTCAGTCTACTTGACGGTGCACATATTGAAATTTTCTGCGCATTCCATCGCTGGGGATGAATTTACCACCATATGATCCATTCATCTTGTCACCTGATTCTGCCTTAAGTAGTCCAACGCACAAACCAAAGTCATCATCTTTTCTTGGTATACCGAAGTGCACTTCCCGAGGCTTATGTAGAAGTATAGATTTGGGTTTTCGGAGAAGATCTTTGCTCGTAGTCTGCCGTCAATCATGAATTCGTCATTGAATGTGAAAATATTCCCGAGTGCATTCGGTGGGAGATCCGTCACTGATAAGCGTTTTGTGAAAACTTTCCTGACTTTCTTGATCCTGACCTTGGACGTCGTAATCTCTGTTTCTCTTTGACCCATAATTTTCCTGTGCCCATGCTCAGCCCCGTACCAAATTGCTGAGATTGTGGCATCTTTTCCGATGCGACATCTCTTCCCGATTTACCATGAATTTTGTTCTTGATACATTCCATTAGATTCCCCCGCTCTTAGGCCAGCATCAAACTTTCTCCATATACTAATACCTTTACCACTGACAGCATACTTTCCGAAAACCAAAATTATCACATTTGCAACTTAATTAATAAATTACCTTAAGCTAGTTGAAAATAATTGCGTGCACTTTCGTGTATATGACGATAATTAATTTCCTCCAGTTTTTATTCCTGGATCACTTCCTCTTGGCATGCAAATATTTGAGGAATGCTACAAACTGCAATCAAGCATAAGTTAAGTAAATTCTAAGAAATAAGCAGTAATTTAAGAATTGTCAAAGTGCCATTAATGGCAGAAATAACCAACGAAAATTTTTGTCAAATTGTTTTACTGAAGTTAGACACGCGATGAAAATACTTACAGTTTTCGAACTAGGGTATTCGTTGTGTTTTTCGAGAAGAAATCCCCACATATACCACCTATGAAAGATTAAAGGAATTTAAGAGGGTTATTTTTGATGAAGTTAGTTGAAACTTATTGGTCAGTGAAAACTAAATGCTTTGAAAATAATGATTTCCGAATTCCTTTTTTTTCAATATACTATTTTAATTGGCAACTTGGAAGCACTTATAGGAGCTTCCGAAAGCTTAGTAATAGAAACTAAAATCTAAAAACCAAAGCAAAACAAAATATCTTCCAATAGAATCAGAATACTTCAGTGGCAAAAAAGAAATTTGAATTTTAGATTGTTTTAATAAGTAAAGTACCCATAACTAACCTTTTAATGTAAAGACTATAAACAATAAGGTGGCTTTATTTATAAACAGAGAACATCGATTGGTGCTAAAATAGGTTTGATAGCATAAATAGTTTTCATAAAATCATTAAATTTGTTTTCTAATGTTATTTTGTTAGTTTTTTTTTTGATAAAGATTTAGATAAAGATTTAGACATATATAGATGGCATAAAAACATCGATTACTGTCATAATGAATTTCATTACATCATTTGTTCGTAAGAAATTGTTAGAGAAAAATCTGCCGACGTACACACACACTACATACACGCACACATACATACATACAGCTTGAAAATAATATAAATCGATGCTACAGGCCTAGAAATATAAAATTATGCTGAAATTTTGAATTTCGGTTTTCGAACCAAATATACCGGATAGTTAATAAATCTACTTACATTTGTCCATACTATATTAAAATAACTAATGGGGGAAAACCACTTTTAAAGAAAATCAACTTTTAAGTATTATTGTATTACAAAAATTGAAAAAATTGTCACATGAGTCATTTTGAAAATTACAGAAATTGCCATTGCATTTGAAAATATCTTCGTTTAATACATAGGATAGATTAAGTAATTTTGAATAAGATTCAACGTCTTCTTGAGATTGATAAAAGTGCATATTCGCTGTTTTGGCATTGGATCATCAGCGATATGTGCTATACACCAAAGAAAACTATTGTTTCCTTTAATTATACTATTGACGGATGTTCGTTAAATAAAATTGAAAAGAAGAATGCTCTTGTCGCTTTTCTTTCTAGGATCATATTGATGCCACAGTTATTCAGGCTGATACTGTTCTTGGTTTAATTACTGATCCACTAATAAGAAGGACTCTTTATTGTTGTACTTTTGTCAACCTCTACTTCCGGCTTCTTGTACGGACCGATCGAACCTTTTTTCTCTCTGAGCTGGTTGCTTCTTTTAATATTTCTATATTCGCTTGTAATCTCAAACATTAAGGCTTCTTTTCTGTGTGGTGTCATCGCACTAATATAGTTAAGGTATTTATGGACTATTATCATTAATATCACACTACATCGTCGATAACCATGATAATCTAGATATCAAATCAGGAATCAATTTTTTTGGGGTAATATTGTTATATTGTAAGACTATTTGTAGAAATCAGACTTTAATGAATTCGCAAATAACTAAATCCTATCGTTTTTGAACAATACGAACATACAAATGACTGTGATCTTCTGTTTTCTTCTTGGACTGTAGGCCATAGTTACTCAAAGATAATCTGCATCGGCATCATCACTTTTTTTTTCTCTCCTCCTAAGTTGTACTATAAAATTTTAACTTCACCGTTCCTTAAGAAATATTTCTGAGTAACATTAGATATTTTGTATTTTGCTAGAAAATTGAATCATTTCTTTCACATGTGCTAAACGATTTGTTGTTGTCCTAGGAATTATTTGACCCCAATGACACGTGCCCACCTTTGCTAGGTGTTTTCTATAAAAAACCGAATTTCTAATTGGGCTTTTAAAAGCAAATGTCTGCAGAATAATCATCCATGCCGCCATGCCACATAAATCTATTAACCCCACAATGTCATTGACAGTTATCGTAACAATTATCACTATATCAATTATTCCAAAACAAAAAGTACAACTTTTACTAGTCTGTTTTTATCGTAACTGATGAAATTCATTTCCTTCCTATAAGCGTCAATGACTTGATTAAATGCTTATATAAAAAAAACGAGAATGCCCTGCTTTGTGGCTTGATTTATTTTACCTGTAAACTTTAAACTCGGAGAAATGTATGTGTAAAGCCAAAGGTAAATACGATAAATTTCTACCTTAAAAACAGGAAAATTAAATATAAAATTAAATCCCCATTTTGATACAAATGCAGCACATACCTGTGAAACTGACATCTCAACTCCATGAATAGCTTCCTGTAGGAAACAATAAGAAACCACCTTTGAATACCAGGAGAATCGGCTTAATTTAGGTTGAGGGTGCCTTTCAATTGCATTCGTATCGTAGAAGTGCTGTAAACAGTGTCAAGTTGTGATTAAAAACGTCAGAAGTATTGTGCAGGAGTCCTTTTTGAGAGGTTAAACGCCATTAACTGAACACTTCTGAAATTCTTTGTCCTTCTGCTAGGACTTTTTACACAAGCCTCCATATACTCTAAAGAGCTAACGCTATCGTCAGCTCAGTGGGGAAACTCTGCGGGTTACAAGCTATTTAGGTGGGCTCTTTATTAGATTTTTTGCATTGTCCAAAAGCTCAACAGTTAACGATTCGTGTTGAAAGAGAAAAAGAACATACGCCTGGGAAATATTGTCCAAGCGTTTCTCAAAAAAAAAGAAAAAACAAAATTGGTTAGTGACAAAATGAAGAGAGCTTGTCAACTTCATGAGTTGACATAAATTGAATTTTACTTAAGTGACGAGGCTGGCATTTTAGAGCTGTGCCTACTCACGGGCTTTTGTATGGCTTTATTCAATTTAATACTCGACTGAATGGGAGTGGATGGAAGAAAAATCCCCTCATATTATCTAATAAAAGTCTAAAAATCATGGCAACACGGCAGTAACGCTGAGGTAACAAAAACAAATGCTTGACACGGTAAAAGGAATTTTTTCATATCATTCCCTTTTGTAATTTATCAACTATGCAAGAAAAAAGCGGTGGTGAGGTGGGATATTGACTCTAAATTATTCATCTTTTTGGGTTCTATCTGAATGAAGTATATGAAAAATTTCCAACGTAAAATTTTCATAACCTCCTAAGTTAATCTGCCCTAATTTAATAAACTTACTGAGTACTAGGAAATGGCTAAGTAATTCAGTAACTCCTAAAGGGATAAGAAAGGAGCTGCTTGAATCTCGCAATTACCTAAACATTTTTAAAAGTTTGTTTCATTTAATGTAAAACTCGTATAATGTAAAATAAACTGCGATTTCGATGTACAAAAATAAAATACATTGCCATTAATGGGAGAAGAAAATAAATCGTTTAATAGATGACCGTCTGTCTGTCTGTCTGTCCGCGAGTTATGTCAAGAACGCCTTAAGCTATGAAGATTTTATTAAAAATGAAAGATCAAGCTCGTAAATGGGGCAATTTTGACAACACCTTCATAGGGTTGCCATATGAAACCTCCAGCTATGTCAAATAAAAAATTGATATTTTCTTTCTAAAACGGGAACGCTTCGAAGTAAATGGATAAAATTCGCCACGCAAGTAAAAAGTAAAATCTAAATACTCTGGCAGAAAATTAACCAAATCGGCCAACTTCTTCAGAGGGCTGCCATATGAGAGTTTTGTTTTTTAAAGCCGGAAATATAAATTTTTTTTCAAAAGTTTTTGCGATCGTCATAAAGATATGCATAGATAGGTTTTCGAGGTCGCTGATTACGAACCCAGAGTTGGATTATTTAAATTCAAAATGGCGGGTCCAATATGGTGGACAAGATTTTCTAAACGTGAATGGAATGTTGAAAAAATGTGGCAAAATGACGGATATATAGGTTTTAGGATCTGATAATTACGAATTTAATTTTAACGCTTAAGAATTCAACATGGCGGATCAAATATGGCGGTCGTAAATGTTAACTATTTCAAGAGTTTCTCGATCATCATGAAGATAAGTCCATATAGGTTTTTGGAGGTAGGTCGCTGATTTCGAATCTGGAGTAAAATTTTGGAGATTCAAAAAGGCGGGTCCAATACGGCGGACAGGGTTTACTACAGGTCAACGAAATATTCACGAAATGGCAAATTAAAGCTAAAGAGTGCGTTGAAAGGTTGCGGATAGTAGCACGTCCTGCAGATTTGAAGGTCAGCTGGGAATATGTAAGAATAAGTAGACGCGGGCAATTAACTACAAACACATTATTTTCTTTTCTTCCCTACGTCTAGGGTATAACATAATTGGTTTAAATCAATTATAGCTTCTTTTCTTGTTTACTAACGTTTTTAGACAGGAGAGAGTGATCTGATGACGTACGAAGTTCAGTCCAAATATTCTTGGCCTCGAAGTGTTATGATTAAAATTTCCTAGAATCCTTTTTCTGCCTGTTACCCTTAACCTTTTTGTTTGTCCTTTAGTTTAATCAAAAACCTTTTTCTGAAAATCCCTTAATTATAACTTCTAGGTATATAGTAGAAATCAGTAACCAGATAATTTACTTAATATAATCAAGAGCCAGAAAAAAAATGTTTTTGTTCATTGATCATTTATATCTGTTCAAATTCATATAAACCCAGTAGGAAATCGAGCAATTGATGAACACGATAATGAATAATTTCATCGCAGACTAATAGAAGTCGCCAGCATCAATGACATACTAATGCAAAGAGTAAGATAAGTCAGATAACAGAAACTATTGATGACCTGGTAATGCAGAAGGTATTGTAGCAGAGAAATTCACGTTTTCTGCTTTATCGTGTTTGTCTCTTAATTTTGAGCGAAAGTTCTCATAATGTGCTTATAAGAATAAAGGAAAAAAGTACTTAAATGAAATCTCATTTTTATCCCCACGTTCCCACCAATAAATCAACGAAAGAATAAT
>QYTT01090288.1:0-10043 GCA_006980735.1 Dasypogon diadema
AAGGTGATCTTACACGCTCGAAAGGGACACAGGAGGCAAATGCCTCAAAGATCTTGGAATAAAACACGTTAACGTCAGTATCAATGTCATCGCTGCAAAGCAACGCCTCGAAATCAACAGAAGCAAGTCTATATGACAAGTCAGCAAGATCGGCCTTCTTAAAGTTGAAAAAGTAATTCAACTCATTGCGGTTTATATTTTGTGGCTCATAACATACAGATATGAGGATAGGGGGATGATGTGAATCAACAGTTGACAAAACAGCGGAACTGTGTTCAACCGTTATGTTACTTAAGTCAGATGTAAAACCAAGATCCAACTGCCTACCCAGATCGTTCTCAACACCGCTCACTTGGTGCAAACCTAAAGAGGCAAGCGTGTCGAGGAAGTGGGACTCCCTGGTTCAGAGGTTGTCTTTGGGAAGGTAGTCATCGTCATCATCATTAGATCCCCATTGAACATTGGGTAAATTAAAATCACCAAGGAGAATTATTTCATCTAAAGAGCTCATCATATCAGAAATATGATTTAAGAAAAGTATTAAAATGTCAAAAAGATTCTGACCAATATCGTCAAAACAGTTGAGCGAATTGTGTGGAATATGGCAACAAATGAGATATAAGTTTTGTCTCGTAAAAGAAATCTTAAGAGCAACAAGCTCTACGTTAAGTTTAGAAGAAAAAGAGGGAAGCGCCAAACGGGTGCAATTTAAATGAGTCCTGCACGCAATCAGCACTCCACCACCCCGTGCATGGGAGTCATTATATCTGTCTCTAATAATAATATGTATAATAGCTTGTATACTTCCAGTTATTTCAAAACTATTCGTTTTTTACCGCCACACATATCAGTTCATATTAGATTTTCTAATTACATGTTATGGGTTGTTTCCTACGAATTGTCATAACCGACGTTAAGAAAATTAAATTCTGTTCACAACTTTGTTAATACAAGGTTAAATCTAATAGATGATATGTCAAGTTTAGCAAATATTGCTTAAGTGGATAATTGACTGTATTAATGCGCTGTCGCAACTTGATCACTATCTATTAAGAAGTCGAAAGCTGTGATTACTGCCACTCATGTGCATAAGCGTGAACATTAATTTTGTAATATTTTTTAAAGATCAAATAAAACTTTTGACTCCAGAAACTCTTACATAAAATTTCTTTAATACAATTATAAATGGGTCATTTGCTTAAAAAAGAGAACAATTTCCAAGGTATTTTAACAACTAGGTCGTTACTGATATAATTGCGTCTATTAAAAAAAATGAAATCGGTAAAAGGTGGATTCTTCATTTTCTTCTTTTCTTTAAAAACTGGAAAATGATCTATATTATCTTTATTAATTTAAATACATACTTACAATTGTAAAATCTTATATAAAAATATATGTATTTGCTAAGAAACCTAGACCACAGTACACAAATCACTTTAAAAGTTAATTTTCTATATTGCATCTTTTTATTTTTAAGGTAAAGATAGGTGCTTATTATTCCGATTTCATTTTCAAAATTGAAGAAAACATTTTTCTTACATTGACACAAATTCCGTGCCAAATAATGTAAAATTAACGGCTTATCTACGTTTTTACGCTTAAGGAGTTTACCAAGAAGGTGTTCCTGGATAAATTCCATCAAATAATAAACAATTAGCCTTAATTTTTTCCTGCCATTTTTCATTTTATTTCTTCACACATAACACACTGTTTTTAGAGCAAACTGGGTTTTCAAAATCAACTAAAATAATTTTCGAGAGTTCAAATTTTCTGTCTATCAATTATTTCAAATGAAATAAACAAAAAAGTTTCAAGATAAGAAAATAGTTTTTCACTAAGAGATTTGAACTCACTCCCTTCTGTACGCGAGCACAGCACCCAACCACTCAGCCAAACTTGTCACGGCTAGATGTTCCCTTTAATTTTATTAGAACAACGACGATGGTTTCAATCCAGTTCATGTAAAACAAAATTGAAACTTAACAAATTTATTCACTAATTCAAATGTTTATAATAATTTCACACAGTATTCAATTTCATCACTCCAATGTTATCTATGTTATAGTTGAACCCGATTTGGCCATGCAGGAATAAAAGCATGTAAATTTAAAGTTATTGATTTCGACGAATTCATTAAAAGATTTTGATTTCGAATTGAATTTTGAAATTTTCAAAGTTTACTACCGAATTGCTTGATTCCGAATCTAGTAATAATTTTCCTTTCCTTCAAAATAATTGGAGGACCCCCGAATAGGTTCTCCTCCTTCCTGTTATAGCTCAGAATTTTCCTTATTTGGTCAAATTCCAATTTTAAATATAACTGAATTCATGTTCTACTACATACGATTTTAAAAATTCTGTATTTCAGTTATTTTTTCTCCACTACATATACTTTACATACCCCTTCGAAATATGCTATCCCTTTTTTTGTGTTCGTTAAGTTACAATGCAATTTTAGGGTTTATCATTGAAAATTCGATATTCAGCCCAAATTCGGAATTTTCTGACGTATTCGATATTCAGCGACTTCTCCGATTGTTTTGATCGTTTCAAAAATGTCAGTGACGTTTTATGTGCATTAGTTTTGTGCCTGAATAATATTGTGGTAAGTAAGTTTTAATTTAATATTGATTATTAAATATTTAATGTTTTGTTGTCTTTTTGTCGTTGCTAATTTCGTGTTCAATGTGAATCTTGCATGACCATTGGGTTTTCCAGTTTTACAAACTAACCTGACAAATTTTGTATACAAATTTAAAGTTTAACTTTTCTTTTCATTTCCAGATATACAAGAATTTATTTTCGTTGAATGTGAAATGTATGATGCGGTGATGTCAGATAAGTATTCAGTGTTTATTTGGATGTTTTTGCTCTGTGGTACCTTTATTTCTTCCAGATCAGAAGATGTATTGAAGACAACACTCAACACACACAAAATGATCTTACACTCGAAAAAGTGACGACTTATTCAGCACATACGGAAAATATTTACCTCAGGCGGATCTTGTAGTAGGTTTTACCTTCGAGAAGGTAAAAAAAGCCAATTTGTTCACTAACACGTTGAAATATCGGTCCACTTTATAGTGTAAAAATTGACAGCTTGGCGCACAAAAAGTAAGAGGGGGATTTTGTATGGCGATTGACCACTTGGTGCATTAAAACATACATTTTTGGCTTCACTTTAGTTGTAAGCGATTTGTTAAGTTGTTCCGTTCCTTTTCTATTCTCTCCTCGAAGGATTTCACCCAGAGTTCCACATGAGAAACGGAACATGTGGAACATTCACACCAGACGAATGTCAAAATAGGACTTTTGAAATGTGAACCGTTTTTTACGTGAGTCGGACCTCATAATAAACCCTATTGTATTTCTCATTATTGCTTACATTGTCCTTATAATTACTAAAATCATCCGTTTCTAGCATAAGTTTTTCTAGTACATCTTTTCTTAGGAATGCCATATTATAAAATTATCTTCACGGTAATAAAATAAATATAATAAAATCAATAAAAACACAAGAGTTATTTCCTTACCTCTCAGCTTATGGCTTTATTAGAAACGGCAAAGTTAGAATTATGGTATCATGGGTGATATGCCACTCCAGACCAATTTGCTTTCTTGCGTTTTATGATAACGGTATCGTTACTGATATCATAAATGACTACGTATATACGATATCCAAAGTCGGGACTTTGGCCTAGCGTAAGCCAAAGTCCGAATTTTCTTTGTCGTGTAAACGGGTAAGTCCGAATTTTGGTCTAGCCCCGATTGAATTGGGGCTAGGCCTGATTTATTTGAATGCGTGTGTATTTCACTTTGTACCGTTTATACGGGTAGCACAGATTTTGGCCTACAACCGGTTTCTAGTCCTGATTTGGGACTATCGCATATACGTATCCAATGAGTACAGAAGAAGTCCGTGTTACCAGTAATTTGGTTTTTTTAAATAATACAATTTAAATGGGGTAATATTTCACCTGTGTTGCCTTTTAAGGGTTAAAAACCGAACTGAGCTCAATGCCCTAAGACTTTCTAAATAGTCCTATTTAATAATAAACAAAATTGGAAATTGCAAACCTAAAATCTTACCCCGGTGAGAAATGTGAGCTTTGATTCTAAAGACACAGCTGTCGATATGCTTGCCTTACAAAACTCGTCTGGGAACCATTAGAACATGATGAAATTTTACGGCAAATATTTAATAATATACTAATTTTCTAAAGACGAAGAAGACAAGACAAGAATAATAGCAGCATCTGAGATCAGGTTCCTCAAATCACGAGAAACCACGATCAAACCAGAAAAAAAACTACATTTTACAGAAGTATCGTCATCTTTCCCAGTACCTTGTTAAGCAATTATTTGAAAACTGATGTCATCTTAATTAATGATAACGCAATTTATTACTAGATTAAATCTCACGAGAAAGGCATACGCTTTCACTGTCCAGCAAGGTAAGTGCTTCAAGTTAATTAAGCACCATTTTAACGACGAAATACTTTACTATTACAAACGATGGCGCAAATTCCAAAATTCCTCAACTTTCTAAAGGAATTCTAATAATCTATATAGAAAGCTTCCGGTTCCGTATTTCAGCCACTTTTTTTATATGAAGTTTCACCGAGCTTTTCTTGAAATTTTATAATGGCAACACTGATCCGCATCAGTTCGGGGTTGCGTACCTGGGTAACTTTGATGGTAAAATATTTTGCAAGTGTCTTTTTACTGCTTCTTTGCATGGCAGGATTAGGCATACAGGGGACACTTCTGAAAAAAACGCGCGACGTTATGTCACTCATATACCTTCAATTTGTGCAATTGCACAGCGGTCTCCTAGTGTATATTAAGTACTTTCAGTACTGAATTGCATTGTTATCAGATTTAGTTTCTTATGTTGAGGGAAATTACTAAACTATTTCCATTTTTTACACCAATTACTTATATAAAATTTCTACCATCTGCAATTTATAATTTGCAATAGAAGTAAATTTGAATATAGGCCTGATGGAATTATCAAAAAATAGTAAAAATATCCGCAAGTGCGCTGTTGTTAAATCATGGGTTCAAGCAATGAAATGGCCATGTAAATTTGTCCTGATTAAAGAAAAACTTTGACTTTGCCGTTCTTGTTGAACTGTATGTATGAATCATTGAACGTAACGTAACGACGACGTAGCGCACTGCACTGTCACGACGATTTTTAATTGATTCCTTGGAAATTAGGCCGCTGTATTCACACATCTCCGACGATATGCAGGCCAACACAAGCCTGTGATCATACTGTAATTTTGTACATCGTCGTCAAAAGTAAGTTTTAGGTAATTATGGACGTAAAAAGTATTTTGCATGCTTTTAGCTTAAACTAATTTAAGAAGGTAGTAAGTGGATTTCGTAAGTGAACATAACCCAGAGAAATTTAAGGTTTACAACGCGGTGGAAGATGAAAAATTAATAAAACCCCTGAGAAAAAATGAAGTGCTTTGTTATTTTACAATAACGACTTCCTGACTTATGTTGAGAATAGATATTTTTCAAACGCAACGGTTGTATTTAATGCATTAAAGTGAGGAATGTACCTTCCCAAAAAAAAATTTCCAAAATTTGCACGAAATTTACGAATTTGCACGAAATTTACGAACGCAAAAAATATGCGTTCTACACAAATTCTCAAAATGTTAATTTTAACAAGTCCGAACTAATAGAGATATCTATCTATTTATTGCTGCTGCAATTCTAAAAAGTTTTCTCTTAAAAGGTCTTTTTAAGGTCCCAGTCAAATAAAAGATCCAATTATTAATTATATTGCCCATAATAGCAACCCAAACATTCATGTTAAGGCTATATTGAAATTTTGACTTATTTTTCTCGCGTAAATTCCCTGAATCCCAACTATGTATATTATTATTTATGTAAATTACGATAGTACATGGTAAACATAGTCTCATCCATCCACAGGATCCTGAAGCAAAAAGCCATTTTAGCCATTTCACGCACGTTCTTTTCCTACATTCAAATTTTTCTTTACAGAAATCAGAATTGTGATGTTTGACTTAAATGATTTGATTTTATTTAATTTCTTTATGATTATTATTGATAATAAATAAGTAAAATGTTTAGAATTTTATGACTTACAGTGGAATTTATTGGAGAAACTGGATCATTGGATAGAGAACCTTGGTCATCTTTGATGCCTGAGGGATTCCTTTAGTGATGAAGATGACAATGGCTTGATTAAAACTCCAAGGAGGTGACTGAGTCTTCACAGGTTTGATGACTCCAGAGAGATGCGATAAAGATATTTGGTGATCCGACGATGATGAAAGGTTGAGAATACGGGTTGCAGCGAAGTCGATTTTGGGAGAGTCACAGTTCTAGCGATTTATTGGATAAGACGAACTTTATTGGCTTTGAACCGAACACATTTTTCACGAAATTTTCAATACTTCGCGAAAATATTTCTAAATAATATTCTAGTTTTTAAAATCTGCTGCCTCTTTTCTTTCGATCGAAGTGAAAATTAACTGATTTTAGGAATCCGCTTCTTGCCGCATTTTTCTGAGATCAACACCTATCCACGATTGTACTTGCTGTTTATCAATGAAAATCAGATTGCTTCTCTTTCTAGATAATATCGTTGACGTACTAAATTGATGCGACAGTCCTCGAGACTGGAAAAGAGTGGTCCGCTTTTCGGCCCTATGGTCTGTTATCAGTACCGATCGACGTCACTTGGGATTACCGAATTACAGTCTTATCTTATATACACCTCCACCTTTAGGAATGTTGATAAATTACCAAATCGTCACGTGTTCCCAATATCTAACATCACATTAGTCTAGCCTTATAATATACTCAGTATACAATGCGTATTTATTGTACAATATGAAGACATAATAATGCCTTTACAATCTGAAACATATTAAAATTCCATTTGTTATATTTTAATGATGTAAAAGGAAAATTTCGTGCGTTGCTTGTCGTTAGTTGACGAGAACATGCCCTATATCCGAAATCTACAGGGACGTAGTAGCACAATTAGCTAAAATTCTCCATAAGTGTAATAAATTTACCATTGAACTTTCACCAAAATTTTAACTAAAAATTCAGGGAGCATCCTATTCGCTATCTCAAACAATTCTTCACTTATTCCTGACACCGGTTTCTTCTTCCAATACAAAAGAAACTCAATTCAAAGCATTCATGTTTCAAAAGAAGCGAATTACATTCTCTTGCTATAAGATCACAATAATGCATAAAATCAGTTTTTAATTGAGCGCTTTAATAACTGACAAAAAACGACTGAATGTATTTTTGAAGTATTAAAAAAATCAATTTATATCCCGAGATAATAAATAACAACAAACAAGTTTCACCCAAAGCAGCATTAAGTATGAGTTTTAAAAGTCAACGCAAGACCCATTTGCAGTCATGTCAAATGTTTATTTTAATTAGAATCCCATTCAACTGAATAAAAACGAGTGACATTCCGATGACATCAGTTTACATGTTGTGTCGTATTCGTATATACCTGCCTCTAACTGGTGAAATCAGCTACATATGTATATACGCAGCCGCAAGTTTTCGACCCAACGAATTATGTAAAGTGAGGAATCATTGAGTAATCCAAACACACTTGAGGTTGACATAACAAATGGTGCCTCAATTGTTCAAATAACTTTTGTATCTGTGAATTGATGTAAATCAGATAAAAATAAAATAGTTTTTAACTGCGTAAAACATAATCGTCTTAAACTGCGTAATAAAAGCTGTTGTCTGTTACTATTGTTAACTTTTGTTAAATATCTATTTATACTTACTACAATAAGAACAAATTAAATGATGCTATCGGAATTCAATGTGTGATATCAGCCATAAAATTAAGATCTAAATTTGTCTTCCAAGCCATCCTTTGAAGTCCCCAACTGGACTTTAACTCTCTTAGGGTATGGATAAAACACTGCACTGTGAAAAAACAATTAGTAAGATACACTGCCCAGTAATGTACAGTCTTTGCTACTTTCTTCGGTATTCAAATAGAATTAATAATTATACAAATATGTTAATCATCATCTTTGCGTTACGAATAGTTTAACTTATTTGTAAATGCAATTCTTTTTGGACAGTAGCCTAAATACATTACGTTATGCTCGATTTGTACTAAGGTCTGTCTAATCAAGTCTGTGTCAATTAAATGGAAGATTTTATCGTATTCTCAGATTATTTGTATTTCTTTTTCTTGCAGTAATGTAAAGCCTTCAGATCAAAGATCTGACGTCATTAATTATTATAACAAGACGAAGACGAAGTCGAAGACTTGGATTGGAGTCGGCCCTTAGTCAAAATAAAGACCATAAGATTCTATGGTTTTTTTTCCATGCAATTGTAACGCCAAAATTCCTCTCTCGAAGAAATCCTATTTTAGGAGGACACAAAGCTTGAAAATGTCCTTTTGAACTCATCCACATAATCAAACATTTAAGTTCTAATATAGTTCTCCAAATTCCGAATATCCGTTGGCGACAAGGTTGAATGATATAGAGACTCTGGTAGGACTTCGTTGTGTATGCCTTTCAGATTTCCCACAGTCAATTGGAAGGTATATGATCTTGCACTGTCAAGAAGAGTAATCGGACGATATATATTATGTTTAGAAAATCCGACTACAATGGACGTGTTCCAAGAAAAAAAAATGGTGTGTGCCTCACCCACATAAGCACACGGTTGAAGTCAGATATCTACATATTGCAGACAATATCAACCTTGCAAAAGTTTTTATTATACATTTATTTTTTTATTTTAATTCAATTTTTATAAGTATTAGCCACTTAAAAGCAGGTAATATTTAGTTTTGCGAGTCAAAAAAAAAAGAAATTTAAAATAATATAAATTGTATAGAGCTATCTGGTAGAAACTGAGTTTATAATTGTTCTGTATTTGATTGTTGATTGATTTGGATTGTTCAAAATTGTTAAGTCAAAATTTTCTGAAAAACAATCAATGATATTGATATTTCAGATGCAAAATGCATATTAAGATCTCATCCAAGAATTATAGGTAGTTTTTTAAAATTTATATTTAGAATTTTCCCAATTCCCCAAGAATAAGGCGATAGTGATCGATGAGTAAACGCAATAATATGACTGATCGTAAATATTGCAGTTCATTCTTCATTTACGACGTTAATATATGAACAGTGAAGGGCAAATTGTTTACACAACGTTAATTACGCCATTGTCAACGCGTAAATAATGACGAAGTCTACGTCGCCATATTTTACGTATACAATATAATCTATGTAAACAATGTAGACAATAGATATTGGGTCCTATCTGGAGAAAAATTTTATGTTATTTAATATCATGTTACACAAAATTAATATTCTAATCGTCAAATTCTATGTTATGTTACACGACCGCATCACATAAAATTTCCAGTAATATAAAACAACTTCTCAAGTACATTTTAAGAATTTTATCTTATGTTAGGAACTGTCAATATTTTGAATTTGATATAAATTAGCATTTAAGTAAATTAAAATTATTATATTTCGAATTTTTTCAATAAAATTACTTTAAATATGACTTGGAAGAAAAACGTAAAATAAGAAATCTGCACAACTGCTTTTTAATTAATTTTAAGAGGACTCATTAAAATACGAATTTCCTTAAAGAAAATTATGTTACGATCATAACATAAGATAAATTTTACGAAACCCATTAGAATAGGTCCTATCGTCCATCATATAAATCAATGTTAAATGATTTTGATTTTGTTATTATTTTGCGAACATTTATATTTTGAATAATAATATATTTGTTTTACTACTTGCTGGTAGCTTATTCCTAAACAGTTAAAGTGACTAGACGGGCTTCATAGGCCTTTACGAGACAAACAATTGCATTTGAAAGTTTTTCGCTCGTTTCTTACGAAAAGATCTGTATAGCTTATTAGACGTAGTTTCTGTACAACTCTGATGCCAAATTATAGAAAAAGAATGATCCTTTTAACTTTATAGTGTAAAAATTGACAGCTTGGCGCACAAA
>QYTT01090297.1:11173-36505 GCA_006980735.1 Dasypogon diadema
GTCGGTCAAGTTGACCACAATAAACGTCTACAGTAACATGTTTTCCCAACATGAAACAGTTTAAAGTGAACCACAATATGAATATTCCACGCAATTTGGTTTCACAAATATTGGGTTTTGCAGTTTTTCTTGATTGTTCTCCAGTGGAAAGTCATTGCTTTTCTTCACTGGGGTATCACACAGAATCCACTTGTCATCATCTCCCGTTGTGATGCGATCACAAACAGCTCTTTCTTATGCTGGTTTACGAGTAAATACCGCATGGAAGATCTTTGCAATTTGTTCTCATCACTAAGAATATGGAGAACCTATACACCAGCACAATAGATCTAAAGTTGTGATGAACTGTTGATCAGGAAGAGACCATTCTTTCTGGGATTTTGTCAATTGTTTGGCGAGGCCACAAAGTGTCTTCATCAAGTTTCAACTGAACGACCATTTCTTGGGGTATCTTCAAGGTGAAAATTGCTACTACGAAATCTGTTGAACTATCGTTGGCACTTGCGAACATCCAAACAATTTTGATAAATTGCTATTGTATTAATATTTGCAGTTACCGTGGTGGCATTATGCCCGCAATTGATCTGAATTTACCATTATTGATTTCTCAAAGGATGTTGAACACTCTTTAAAAGATCTCCGCTAAAAGTTCAACGTGTGTAATAAATATTAAAAGAGCTGAATATAATATCAACTCTAAAAACGAGTAAAAAGTATATGACCGCAGAAACAGCATTACTTATTGGTACCCCTAATAAATTTATTGCTGTTCCTAAAATTGGTGCTGATGTAACCCTAAGTCTCCACTAGTTATAAACGAGGCAATTTCAAAGCTTGCTCTAGAAGAAGTACTGAAAATTTTTTTAATTTTAAGAGACAGAGATTGTTAAGGTATCCACTGGAATTGCCTTATATATAGCAAAAAAAAACTGTTACTGGAGACCTAAGGTTATAGAAGGGCAAGGCTGCATCACACACATAAATATTTAAAAACGGAAAAATGAGGTACGTTCGTAGAAAACTTAAATATTAGAAATTTTATTTTTATAATTGTGAAGTCTATTTTAATTTCCACTCCCGAAAATACCCATTTTTACCCGAAAAGTTTTATTATCCGCCAAATTACCAATAAATCACAAAAATCCCCTAGTTTGGGGTATTTATCCGCCAATTGGAAGCTTTAGATATCAGACGTTTTACATCAATAATCGAATCGTATTTGCAGATAAAAGAATTAGATATTCGCCCTATCACTATATTACAATGTCGGGGGTCATATTGACCCGAGGAATGTTTGTGTAATAATTTACGTTTAAAAAATAAACAATATATTTTTTTAGATACAGAAACTATGTTAACTAGAACATGAAACTTATAAATTCATTAAATATTGAAGAAAATTATTAAGAAATAAAAATGTTATTAAAACGTGAAAACAACAACGAGGAAAACAGCTGGGTTTATAGACATCTTAACCAGAAGAAGAACAATTATAAACGAGATGTGGCTTTACCCCCTGACCTTCCGCCCTCTCAATAATCTCTTGTAGAAACCTATAAATGGAAATAAATAAAATAATAAATGAAAAACCAGAAAAAAAACAGTTTGTTATTAGAACTCGTAAAGGATAAACAGTCAGTTGCCAACCAGGCAGACGGCTTAGGTCATTGCCTTGGTTGTAATTTAGGATACTTTTTAAGAAAATGGAATTGTTTATAATAGGTGATCAACAACTTTATTATTGTTAATACTTGAACTATATTCAAATTGAATAAATGGATTTTTAAAAGTAAGTGCGTATCTTTGTTCACCCGTTGGCGGGTACTCGTAGAAATAGATATATATATGGGAAATATCTGTAAACCTAGTTTTAATACCCCAGGTTTATTTTTCCTGCCACATGAGCCACTGTTTACTACTTTTTTATTTATAAATAAATGTTCATCACTAAGGACGGTTCAGTTTCACTTTTTATACCAAACTATTTTTTATTTTTATAGAAGATCGATCGAATTCCACTTGCAATTTGCTACACTGAACACAATCTTGGCGTTTTTCATCTTTTCACTTCTGAAATTTCTGGTAAATTGAATGAATCCCTACTTTTCTAGCCCAAGAAATTATTAAATCATAATTCCCAGAATTATACCATTCACTGTCTGGCTAGCATTTTTCTAATGGAAATTATTGCTCACCGCTAAAACCAAATCATGTACAACAATGATTTCAATAAATCCACTGACGACCAAAAAAACCATTAAATAAAACGAGTTAATTCATAATTGAGGGCACCACTCCAGTTTTTCGAAAATCGAAGCCAACCCAACATGCAAATTTCATTAGGTAAATTGTCAGTGTGTTTCCATTAAACATATTACAAGCCATCGATCAAGAGGACGTATCCTTTCTACAGTGTTCCGTGTGCACCCCACTATACCCGGCACTTGCAATGCTCCCGAACGAGCTCTGCTCTGCCTGCCTGCCTGTCTGCCCGCCTCGCCAGCCTGGCATAGCATAGCAAGTAAATTATCCAGGCGGAGGAGTGCAAACAAATTTCGTCACACCACTAGCAAATTTAATTGGTTTCACTTCAGAAATGATTATAACTCCGATATTTGTTCTAAGGCCCACTGTAGCGCATCTACAATTAGCTCGAATTACCTGTGAGAAACTTGTGCCGCACTGCTGACTGCTATCTAATTGTAATCCATAACTTGCGAGTGCGAAGCTCTACAGGAAGCAATTAAACGCCGCCAACACCAACATCCGAAAGCGATTTTTCTCACAAGATTCGGCACAAATCTGCATCTGAATTCGAGAACAATTCACAAAATCGCGACTCAGATACTCAGATCGAAAACACTAGCCCGCGAGCACTGTCTATTAGCATTTAGCACGGCCTTTATTGGGGAAAACTTGTAAACACAGCAATTAGATAAAAAACGGCAGCAGCACAAATTACAGACCCGCACCGCGATCAACAGTAATCTCACATGCAATTAGCACGCTATTGACACCCGCTGGTTTGAGCACATAATAGTCATCAAGCATCCAATGCAAAAACGACCAATACCGATGGAGGCACAAAGCCCAAGTGTCAGATCTAGATATAAATTAAGCGGCGTGTGTGTGAGTGTTATCCACTTATCGCTGTGTGGTTATAAATATAAACTGGCAGCTAACTCAAACGTCAATTTACAACTGAAACGATTTGCCTCCTCATTCGAAAAGCAAACATAATGTCGTGTGTACGGATATGTATCTAAATAGATATCATTACTCATACATTCGCCCATATATTTAACGTGTATATCTAGATATGGGCTACCCTGCACACTTTTAGAGCAATTTATACAAAGTTAATCGACTCCCGCAACACTCCATAGTCTACAGGAAGGCAGGCAGAATGCTGAATGCTGAAGGAAGGCTGAAGGCAAAGGCAGAACAGGCACAGCGGCAGTCACAAATATCGCCCCCTTCGACTTGGCTGTGGGCTGTGGGCTTCGGTTCGTTGTCGAGGCAAGGCTCTGGCATGGCACGCTCGCTGGGCTGGCTGGCTGCTCGCAGTGTTGCTAGACTGCTGTTGCTACTATCGTTAACATTTTGCCGTTCCGGCACCATACAGCCACCGCTCGGCGCTCAGCTGCTGGCTCCGGGTCCGGCTCCGGCTCCGGTTGCTCTGCTCCACCAAGCTCCACTCCAACGCTGAGAATGTGCTGCTGCTGCTGATGCTGATGGCGATGGCTCTGCCGCTCTGGCGCTGGATAAAACTGATGCTGATGTGCGGAAACTGTGCCGTGCCCGTGAGTGGATTCTGTGAGTTCGCCGTTGCCGTTGCCGTATAGACTTCCTCTGTAATTACTGTCGCTTAAACGTGTTGTTGCTCTTGTTGTCCTGCACTCTGGACCATTCCACCAGACCGTAATATGGCATAGAGCTCCGTCTGATGATTTGTTATTGGAGGCACGTTCACGAGAAAAGCCAAACTGTCCGTATTTAAGTGAGGATTTATCTGGTTAATGTGAATATTGCATGGATATGGGCGATGCACGAATTATGGCTGTATAAGAGGAAAAATAACGATTACTCTCATTCAGGGCAGAAATCTGTTTACAATTACGCGATATATAGAACGACTGGGTGGCTGTAGCGGGGAGGTGTTGATAGGAATTATTACAGTGGAGGCTGCAAAATTTTTCTTTCCTGTTGTAACAGAAATGTGCTACATTTCGAGGTAAGATTCATTCTCTAAGAATATGTGAGATGAGAATTTGAATAAAATATCCTTTATTGATATAGTAATTGCTTCTAAGATATGTGTCATACCTTTTTATGCAGTAAAACCGTAAAAAAAAAGTAATTTGAACCAATTTTCACAATGGAATTCTGTGCAGATCGTCGACCAATTATGAGATTATGAGAAGGACATGTACAGATGGAACAGACCGCACGGACTGTACCACGGAGGCGGTGGAAGATAGTGTTCAGGACTAAGAAACGGAGCGATCCAACTCGCGGGGCGCCACTTTGCAAAAGAGGACAGAGGGAAGGCAGATAAATAACCGTCTAAAATTGTTAGTCTGAGCCAACTACTGGGAAGCACCAAGGCTTAGCACAGGAAACCGACGGAGAGGAAGCGCAAGCGGATTCAAAAGAGAGGAAAGAGACTATGAAGGGTGAGCAATTGACAAGTAGGTGCTGCAGGACGCCCTAAACGCGCTGCCAAATGGTGGCGGTGATATTGGGATTACGAACGGGAGGACGAAATGATCGTGCTTAGAGGTGTGAATCAAAAATTTAAAAAAATAACGAACCTATGAAAGAGAATGGACCTGAAAGTGGATCCTCTGCACACACTTCGAGGCATATAGAGGTTGATTGTCCAAATCTTTGGCCCGCCAGTGGATAAGGACAAAATTTTGGCCAGGATCTGCATCTGGATCTGTCCTGCGGCCATATATGAATGCAAGTCCGAGGATGGCGAAATACTTATCGTGTAGGACCCGAGGAAGGAGGTGGAGTCAGATACGCACAGGCAAAATTTACCTGTGAGTTCGATTTTGCATCCTTTAGATTTCCGAGGGAAATGTATGGTGGCAGTTGCGTGACAGAAATCAATAATGATGTTAGCTTCAGTTGAGAGTGAGATGGGCCCGTACTAGCGTCTAAAAATTTTCCAACTCTGTTTCCATCTCTGGGCGTTGTGGAGAGAAAGTTAGATGTAGCCTTTTCCTTAAGTGAATGGTAGAGTTTGTTAAATCCTGTTTAAGTTGAAAAACATCTTTACAGTTTATATTGTATCTAATACTTCTGCTATAGTAGGTGGCTGGAAATTCATTCTTTCGTTGTCATTGTCTTCATTGCTATCATTACTTAAGCTTGTAAATAAATAAATAAATAAATAATTGAAAAAAATTTAACCTCAAATTACTAATATTTCAAACCTCCGTTAGTATTAATAATCTCCCTAATATGAACAAGCCCAGAATTATTTTGTTAACATTATCGCGAGTCGATTACATTTATTTAACACTTCCACTCGTCGTTCATAAGAAAATGCAATGTTCGTTTGTCACATGTAGCCACGTCCCTCCCTCAAATAGTCTCAATTATGATCTGGTATGCAGCTATTCTTTTAAGCTTTAATAGATCTTAATACAAAAATGCATTAATCAAAAGAGGCCTTGAAAGCTTCTCGCGCATGTGCGTGACCAGTAGCAAACCAATTAATAGGTTCGCTGTCTCCCTATCTATGAAAACATTCGTGAGAAAAAGATACGCAAAAATGTACTTAGCAAGAGAAAGCTTAAAAGCTTCACGCATATGTGCGGAGTTGGCTGAAAACTTTTTAAGGGCTGGTGTTTCATTGGTCATGTTTCACTAGGTATTACAATTAATATAGAGAAGGAAAGTGAAACATTATAGCCAGAAGTGGTCTGGTCTTTCAGGATTAGAGTTTTACAAAAATATCCTGTGAGATCAGCAGCGAAGTAGCGCTACTAACACAAACGACTCAGTCACTTTTCAATATA
The DNA here is from genome assembly GCA_006980735.1 of Dasypogon diadema. Lineage (NCBI taxonomy): Eukaryota > Metazoa > Arthropoda > Insecta > Diptera > Asilidae > Dasypogon > Dasypogon diadema. The sequence goes on from QYTT01090297.1 coordinate 17,206, forward strand.
AGAAAGAACTAAAAAATTTGTAATTGCAATCAACTACATTTATTTTCCATTACAAATAATGAATATGTACCTACTGCCCACCGTTGTGGCAATTTTTGTATTCAATCGGGGTAAAACTCTTTTGAATTGAACAATGTATAAATAGTCTCCGTTCGATATCATCTTTATTTATGAATTTTGCTTTCATCTGAAAAATAACTCCAACCTCCGTTACAAATAAAAGTCGCTTGGAGCGATGTTTGGGGAATATTTTGGATGAAGCATAATTTCACGGCCGAGCTCCTTTAGTTTTTCATTTACATTTAAAATATGATCCGCACACTATACAACTTTCATTTTGCTGACACAGCATAGCATACAACTTTTTAGAAAGAGTAATGGCAGTTTTGTGTTGTTTTTATATTCTTTTATGCACTTATATATTTTTTCGATTTTAGTTTCATTTTTTGTATCTATTTATAAACTTTAAAGTTTCACAAAACCCAATTTAACGTCCTTTTTATAAGCCATTGCTTACCCTTGATCTGTCTGACTTTACCAATATTATGATTGTTTTTCTAACTATCCGGAATTCCGAGGTGCATTTTTTTCAAGCACATTTTGAAGAATATAAAAACGAACCAATTCAGTGCATTCACTAAGCAAAATAATTGATCCATTTGAGGAGGGCCATAAATGAAAATATTCACTCGTAAAGTATTTTTACATATTTTTTATTATTATCATAATTAAAATGTTGGAATTAATTAGTTCATGAAAATCTTGAATTTTGAAATTTATTACCAACCTCCTGGGCACTCCATGCCTAGGGATTGTAATAATAAAACTGAAAAAAGTAAGAAGTAAGTAAGTAAGCCATTTAAAAGAGTGATTTAAAATTAGTAGTTTCGTAAAGATAGCACGATCGATTTAAGCGTAAAAAGTTAACAAATTTTTCTTAAGATATTTTTCTTAATTATTTCTTTTGAGAAACCTATAAAGTACACATAACTTCAAAATTATTTGAGATAACCTCATGATTTTACTAGTTTTTATTCGTTATCCAACCAAAGACCAAACCAAAAGAAATCACAAAATTCCAAAGTAAAACTTGCAGCAAGAAACATTTTATTTGCAAACGATAGGATTTTAAGAAAAGACTGTTCAAATATGCAAATACACCGATTTTTGAGAGGCAATTATTCTTCTACCCGAAGTCTACACACTATCAAAAACCATTAAATCTCAAAATCGAAAATTGTAACGAAATTCGCCTTTTTTTCTTTAATTTATTTTGTATATTAATTTTCTAAAAGTAACTACGGTAAGCATGTGCACGGCAGTTAACGACGTTGAGTAATGAATGTCTCCAAGAATGTATTAAAAAATCGTTTTTTTCCAATCTTATGTTTCTTCGACTGAGTGTTAACATTAAAAAACTAATATTTTTGTTGTTCTCTTATTTAGTTTAACCCCGCATACAATTACATATCTTACGTTCCAGTGAGGATGGGAGCATAATCATAACACTTTTCTTTTGAAATGTGTGAATGCTTATAAATGGTAAATGGTTCTCCAGTCCCCGCTGAGAAATGCGCCTTCTGGGCTAGAGGAGAAACTCATTATTAACATTTACGATTTTTGTGTCTTTATTTACGGTAAGGTGCACAAAATCTTATCTTACTTTAATATATACATTTTTCCTTACAAATCAGCATACAGGGTATCGCCTTTCTTTTATGCCCCGAATTCCTCATTCAATTTTGAGTGACAATATGTGGGCGAGGATAGGAAAGTTTTGTTTCTAGGTTCATTTGGCATCCATCACCCCACCATACTTGACAAACATGAAAGTTACATAAATCATTTAGACAGATTTTAATAAAATATTAAAATAATGCTATTAAATATTGCCTAAGTTCCCGCTGCAACATGTATAACTGATTTTTTTTTTAATTATTCTAAATTATTATATAATTTTTGGAAATCAATTTCCTTTTCGATGTGGCTCTTTTTGCTACTTTAAAGGCGAAAGCGGTAAGGCTTCTCTGCTAGATTTCCTTAAATTTGCAACAATCCCTATCACCATACTTAGGAATAAAAACAATACAGTCAGAATACAGTCGCGGAAGCCACTATCTACTAATATGACATCATCTTCTTGAAGCTACGATCTCAGGACAGATGAAGAGTCGCTGAATTGGAATTTAAAAATCGAAGTGCCATTATTTCTGTTGTCGGAAAAATACGGCGATGTATGTGTACAACCTTCGTGGACAGAATATGTCTTTCTTTGTAAACTACTTTTTACGGTTAGCTGGACTATTATTGCTTTTTCTTCATCAGGGCAGAAAAATTCTTTTGCGGAGAATCGTGTAGATTGTACCAATCTTTCTTTCGAATATGGTTCATCCCAAAATGCTTTGGGAAAATCAAGTCCGTTTTTTAAGGCGTAAGAACGAAGTCCTTCTATTAAGCGCCTTGTATCGGTTCGGTTTAGCGCAGTTACATTGTGACTTGGAACCACGTCTGAAAGGGAATTTTCAGGATTCTTGCATTAAAATGCGATTGACAAGGAAAAATAAAAAGACCTTTTGTAATGTAAAAAAACAGATACAGATACAGCTTTAAGGTAAAGAATATATTTTTTGTAATCTCGAACTGTTCGTTTTATATTCAGTCACCGGACTGGAAGCTACAGACGTAAAAGGCATTGGAGCAACAAATGTAGATGGCATCGAAGCTGTGGACGTAGATGGTGACAGAATGGCAAATATAGATCGCACCGAAGCTGTAGAAAGTGGCAGCGTTGAAACTGTAAACGCACATTACATAGACTTGTTAATGCTTACAGCCCGATGTAAACTTCCATTTCGACAGTTTTTCTAAGCTTAAACACTTCTTACATATATTGTAACCACTGCATACACTTTTAATTATGTTAATTCCAACTATGGATTTCTGGACTATTTTAGTTAGTTTTGATACTGCTCAGATGTTCATTAGTGTTTTTTGGTTCACCTCCATAAAGTTTTCTACAGTCATTTTGTTAATATTTATATTTAATTTTTATAGCCATACTGTGACTGTTATTTCTCTAATATCTAACACATATTTTCAATACAATTAATACAACGTCTGCATTTCCCGATAGCTGGAAATCTGCCAAAAATTATCCCAAACTAAGTTCTGTAGAGTATCGTCCAATCTCTACACTCCTCTTCTTTTCAGAAGCATTTAAAAAACTTCATGCACAGATGTGACATCATACTGAAAGTAATTGTTTATTATTTTCCGGTCAAGCAGGGTTAGGCACTACAGGGTACTACAGTCTTAATCGAGACTACGAATGATATCCGCCAAGCGATTGTTGCTGAGAAACTAACTATTCTTGTCATTTTGTAATTCTCAAAGGCTTTCGATGAAGTTGACCACCAACTTCTGTTAGGTAAGTAAATTGACCTTATAATTCAATTATCCAAATATTTCGTGTATGCTTAGTGGGTCTTACCTTAGAAATCATTAGCAACAGAACAGGTCTGGTGTGGCAACAAGCATTCTACTTTTCTTCCTATCCCGTATGGCGTTCCACAGGGATCGATCTTAGGACGCTTACTTTTATCGATCTTTATCGACGATGCGGGTTATTGGAACTATCATTTGTATGCTAATGATATGCTATACATATCTCAGCCGAAGAACTTAAAAAAATAGGGTCTTATCGGCACTGCTCCTCTCAATTTCGAAATTTATTTCGCTTATAAGATCGATTTGTCGGTTAAAACTTAAATACTGAAAGGAATTATGATACATATATGAATGTCAGACAAGACATCAGTTTGCAATTATATTGTACATTGAAAATTGGGGTCGTTTCGCGGTAATGAAAACACACTCTTACTTTGTCTACTATTTTACACAGTTGCCATTCCTTAATTTGATTGTTTCATTAATTTTGTGCAGCATATACGTGCAGTTCCTGCAATAAATACAATTATATACAGTCAGATAATTATTAAGAAATTCTGAAAACAGAAATGGATTAACGACAATTTCAATGGAAATCAGAACCAGTCACATCGTATCATTATTACTCCTATGAAAACATGGAGGCACTCTAAAAGCAGCGCTCACTGTAATCGCAATAATTGAAACTGTAAGTGAGGTAATTGGTCGTCTGCAAGTGAAACAGGAACAGATGCATGAGGTCAAATTAAATCCACAAATGAAATAGACATCCACCAGAGATTCCCACTTTCCCGGCGCCCGCCCGATCATCTGTAGCAATTTAACGAATGGCGCGGGTGGGTGTTCGTCGCTGTGTGGGTTTCTCCATCGCACCGGCGAGTCATTGCGATGAGAAAATCTAATCTTTGAGTGCGGGTATATTTGTCAGAAATAAAACCTATTTATAAATTGCTTTAAAGTACTTGGTAAATGCGCCTATTTAACAAGGAGATGGCGAGCACGGAGCAGCATCTTTGGTTAATGAATAGTTGTCCCCGGCTCCGTCCTCCGACGGTCCTTGCTGTTGCCGCCGGGAACCGAGTCTCGGACAAAGGGGAAACTTTTAGCTTACACAGCTCGGTAATTGCTCACATTGTTATTTATCAGTTCCCGTCGCCCCGCTGTGCAGAAGCCCTGGCGTATCAGCACATTAACTCTAATAAGCGATTTGAACTCTCGCCCTAATCGATAGCATGTATCGGAGCCTTGGATTATGCGGAGCGGTGGTGGGCAGGACGTTGTTCGCTAAATAGCTCGACTACTGTTGCCTCGTGATTCCGGAGGACTACAAACATCCGCACTTGGATATCCAGATCCAGAGGTCTGGTGGGCTATATTCCCCCTGCAGCAACCCTTATTCCAGGTAACAGTAGAATGACGGAGGACGGGGCTCGAGCCTGGGCCTGGGTTGAGAATGGGTGAGTAATGGGACTCTCGTTTACACAAGAGGTCGCTATATCAGGGACAATTATTCGTTGGCATTAATTGAATCAATTTAGGGGAGAATGGTGCTGCGTGCGTTCATCAGGTAATAGATGTGTAGGCACATTGTGTTGCCAGACATTTGATAATTTATTTCACTTTAGAATATTTAAGGAGTATTAGTGTTAATAGGTGCTTTGAACTTTTATCTCGGTAAATTTCTTACGCAAATTGCTACTAAGAATTTCATTGTTTTTAAGGTTTAATAAAACTAAGTATAACGGTTTGGAATCATTATAGAACTTAATTACAGATCGTCTGTAATACAGCATTCATGTGTTGAGGGAAATGAACAAGAAATCTTATTCACGGTAATTTAATTTTGATAATTATTCTTTATTATGACTTCTCTTTTGTATTTTGTTAAACCTTATAAAATTTTAAGTATTTATTACTTTTGACACACACATGTTTTTTGACTTAGTTATTTACCCATTTTGCTTAACGCGGTTACCAATTATATATGTGCGAGTGGAACTGATACATTTTCACTACAGCGAATTCTTAAACGAAAAACTAAGATAGCGGTTTTTTACGTGATTTCCCTGTTATAAGCGGATTGTTTACGCGGTACGCATCCACTGCGTAAAAAAAGTTCAGGTGTAGTATAGATGTGTGTCTATGAAAAAATAAAGACATGTAATTCGTCAGTGTTTTTATACTGATTTCTAAAATTATTTAATAATTTTTTAAATTTTATTTAATTTTGAAAATTGAATTGAAATAATTTATGTTTATTTTTTCAATTCTTTTGTTTTTTTGTTATAATTATCTCTAACAAATAATTATTATTCATAAAATTATATAACATAACATGTAACTTATAACCGCTACACGCAAACTATACAGTAACATCGTACAATACAGACAGTTGCAAACAAAAGTAATGAAGTTAGTTCAGAAAAGGAATAATTTTCGGTGAAAGCTGCGGTCATCGGCGAGGGTCTGGCCTTCGCAAGGGCGAAGGAGGGTCGCCAGCAGCGGAGAAGAAAGATCCAACCAAGCAAGTGGAAGAAGAAACATAAGATATCCGGCATTAAGGAGCGCAAAATGCGCAGAAAACCACGGCCTCTTACTTCCTTGGAAGCTGTATACAACTGTGCAACCCACACATGGTAAGGATCAGGGACCAAATCAAAGATGAGGGGGAGTAGGAGAGAGAGCGAAACTCTCTGCATCCTACTAAGATTCCCGGCAATGCTGTTCCCAAGCAGACCCGGCCGCTCAGCCGGGTCAAAATCCCAAAGCACGACAGGATAAGGGGAAAACCCGCCAAATGGTGCAAACAAATGGGGGCTCTTGGCATCTTCTTCAAAATGGAGGGCAACTCTACAGGAATACAAGTATATTGCTGCCACAATAACAACGCACCGGCTCTGGGATCCAAAGCATTTAGGACCCAACCGGTTACTGTCATCGTCGAGACTTTCAGCGGATAGAAATTTCACAGCTGCCTTCGGTGATCCTTGGTCGCTAGACTAAAGAGGATCAGATCGGCTGAAAAAGAAAGAGAGAAAGTAAAGCCAAAATGCCCCGGCATCTATGGCCAAACTGCCAGGAGAGCTACTGGAATTCATATATGGGTTTCGGTTACAGATCTTTGGGTATCTGGCGAAAAGATCGCGGGAAGTACACAGGCAGGCTCGAAGCTACTTTTGAGGCTTCTAATGAGGTGCCGCTTTCCTGCAAAGAGCTTTCTGAGTAGTAGGAGCTAATGTACTTTTATTAAAAGCGAACCTACTTTAAAAAGCACAATGACTTTTAAACCGAATTGTGGGTGATCTACCACCCTGGACAACAGGATGGCACTGTTCTACTCAGTTGTCTTCAAATGGCAACCAACCTCCAGGAAATACCGAAAGCACAGCGTATATTGGCGATACATCAGTGTCTGTGGTCGACTCAGAGAAGGAACTAAAACTTCTGGACTTTACTGCTAACAGCGATATCACAATAGATGGAGGAGACTTGATTGAAGATTAGGATATCTGGAGTCTATGAGATTCATCCAAATTATCCTCCATCGCAGCAAGCCTACAGCCTACAACTCATCTTCAAAAGGAACGCAGTGAAGATTGACGACGTGGAGATTGATAGACGAAGTAAAAGTACTCCATTCTTGAACAGAAAAGGGGACTGTACGTTGTCTACCATCGGGGTGGATGCGTAGGCCTAGAAACTGTATTTATTTGAAAATATAAATTTCAATATACACTTTTTTCAGATGTTTCGTAAAAATAAACAAAACTCAATTTCCTATTTTATTCAAATGTAAAAAATGAATCTCATAAAGCTCTAAGAAATTTGAATGAAAGAAAAAACTAGAAGCGAATTCATATTCAATTACATGCATATTTCATTTTCTCTGTAAATTATGAGGAAGAGGTTTATATTCTCATGGCACATCATATATAATAACTATATTCAGTCACACAATTTCAGTGGCAAACAATGAAGTAATCTGATTCCTCTCCGTTTCTCGTACCTCGTGCAATCACCACAGCATATTTGGCTTAATTGTTTTCGCTATTTTATGTAATATAAGCCGCAAATTGACAAAATTGCTTTTGAACTTGTGCTTTGTAATTTTAGAGAAATATTTGATAATTTTAAACGATTTTAAGTCTGACAGAAACACTTCTAGCTTACGAAGGTAATTTGATTATTCACACCATGAATCATATGCAAATTTTGAACAATTGGGGTATACACGAACAAAGCACAAGAAGAATGATCAATCCAACAATGGAATCATTTTCACATTCTTTAATTTTTAGATAATCTCAACTTTTATAAGTGGAAAACAGAAAACCACCCCCGAGAGTTAAACGTAAGAAAAGGAATGAGAACAATATTGTTGTTTAATTGGTGAAAATATGATTTTAAATTTTTATTTAATATTTAAATAGGTAGCAAACATTTATAATGAGTATTCAAATGAGTTGATATACACCAATGTTGCGAATACAACGTTAGAGAACAAATATATAAAAAATACAACTCTAACACTCTTTTGTTGTTTTAGAAAATATGTCTCATCAAAAAATAACGAGAATGCACATTTTTTGTAGGCTTCAGATTGCAAAATTAGTACTCCTACTTGACTGCATGCATGCAAATACACATGTAAAAATCGGTATGTATTTTGTTAATAAATAAGGCTATTCAAATTCTGAAAATCATAAAATAATCTCCTATAAAGGCAAACAATTACGCACTAAATTCAAGTCAATAGCCTCACATTTGTTTCAATTGTGCTCCTTTAGAATATCCAGAACAGTTTGCAATTGCAGCTTGCGCTCATTATGGCCTGCATCAATCCCCCTGTGAGGAGCTTTAATTCCCACTTATCTGATAACCGAAGCATATACTTTCCCTGAAGGGAATAATAATTGGAGCTTATCACACTGCCGCAATGTTGATCACGTCGGTGAATTGTGTTGTGGCTCAAATCGAACGAAACGTTATCAATAGCTTTTATAATTAAATGAAATTTGCATACTCTGATTGATATCCAGTAATTTAATGACCATGTATTAATTTTATCACAAGTCACACTTTATGGTTTCGAAATTTCAATTAAGATTGCACCCGTTTAGTCAATGCTAATTAAATTAAGGGCGAAGCAATGAATAAATAAATTTTAGCTGTAAGTGCATTTTTTCAGGATATTGAGGGGGTTTAATTTTTTTACTTCAATTTCCAATGGGAATGAAGTACCTACTCCATAAATTAATCAGTTAAAAAGTGTGTAAAATTTAAAATATAAAAATGTAGATCAGAGTTTTAATCTTAATTTTAGTGTTTTTGTGATGCTGGAGTATATATTTCGATAAAAAGGGAAAAGGGGGGGGAGAACTAAGATTAATGACTTATCAATAGGTACTCCGTTTCAATATCCAAAAATAAGACGGCTTTGTATTCCATATTTGTATAGTAGAAATCAGAGCTTCAGGGTATCAATACTTAATAATATTGACTATCGCAAAGAAATTGATAAAATTTTCAATAATTTCAATATATATAACTTTAAGACTAGTACGAATCTAACAGGGATTGTATGGATTATCGCCAAGATATATATATAGTAAAATAGCATTTTTAATATGTTTTTCAGAAAGTAAGCAATATTGACTATAGCTGTATTAAATATCACAATTTGTTTCAGATCTGAAAAATAATTGAACTGAAAGGGTGTCCCCGTTAAAGTGGCCAACTGAGCATCCAGTGATAGGCCTCCAACAAAAAATTGGAGGGTATTGATATACCACATGTATCCGCCTACCTACCTCTTTCGTTTTCTGAATAACCCGTCCCAAAGCTGACCTTATTCTGTGTTCTTTTCTATATCCTACACAGGGTGTTTCAAAGCCTTACGATCAAACTGAATTGGCGGATGGAGGCGATCAAGCGCTATTAAAATAGTTATGCACACCATTGGCATATGTCAATTCCTTTCTGAGATAGCTATATGCATTTTTCTATAAATAACTATATTTTATTCCTTAAGGACAAAATTATTTATTTTTTCTATTAAAGCACACGTTTCCACCTGTTTTTTGTTTTCTTTAGAATCAACGGTAAATAAGCAAATAATAAAAAAAACGTGAGTTCTGTAGCAAGAATTTCTGCGAAAAATTATCGAAGTCTAAATTTGGCAACAATTTAAGAATAAAATAAAATTTAAATAATTATTATTAAAAAACAAATCTCGGCAGAAGGTGTGATAGTTCTTGCAAAAAATTTTTCACAGAGTATATATTCGGAAAATAAAATGTAAATACTGGGTTACATAGGAAAAAAATTAAGTAAAAATTAAGATGCATGTGATTTAAAAAGAAAATGTACAATTTTCGTCCTGTATTGCCTTTCAGTTACATATTTCCTTTTTTAAAAAGGAAAACGTCGATGAGGTTTAGATCAAATGATCGTTCTGGGGCTAGCCAAGAGATAGTACCGCCGCTTCGTATTCACCTCTTAGCATATGTTCTATCGATACAACTTCGAACTTAGATGCCGCATCCTTTCACTATTTTCAGCACTTTTTGTAGAAATCAACTTCAATTAATGAATATTTATTACAATAAACACAAGTTTTTTCATGATAATCTACAAATATCATATACATTCCTTTCTGAAAACAAAATAAATGAAGGTCAACAACATACGGAAATGGTACCTTATGAGGTAATATCGCTAATTACTTTCTTTTTTCATATATAACCCAGTAATTTTATTTTAATTTCTGAATATTTGCTGTATAGAAAAGTTTTTGCAATAACTATCACACTTTATATCAAGATCTGTTTTTTAATAATAATAGTTTAAATTTTAATTTGTTCATAAAATGTTTCTAAATTTAGACTTCGGTAATTTCTCCCAGAAACTCTGCCTGTCTTGTCCTTTTTTGTTGCTGGCTGGGATTTTCCTCTTGAGTAGTCCTCTGAACATATGTTTTGGTGGTAGACCCTTTAGGTCCCCCACAATAGCACTGTGTTGAGCCCTAGGCCCACTAAGTAAGAAAGTTCCACAGGGCTCTCAAGTACCAACATAAACAAAAAAAAATTGTTACTAAAATTATTATTAGTAGTTCTCTTATTCACATCAGTTAACTATTATCATAATCAATATCGACCATAATAATTTATGGTTCTTTTGAATTATATTTGATGTTAAGTTAGAGTTTCCTTAAATTAAAAAATGATATGTGCCTCACTCGCATAAGCTCACGGTTGAAGTGAAATTTATGGCGTGGATATCTTTGGCACTTTTCACTATTTCTCACTAATTATATTTTTGATTAAAAAGTTTATAATCATTTAAAAATCATTATTTTCGCGGACGAACTGCACAAAAAAGATAGTCTTGCCTTGGATGACGCATCGATATTTCGCCATCCCGGGAACACTCTCAGCATACCTACCTAGGCAAAATACCTGACTTTATCTCTAATATAAATTACGATGTTCCTAAAAGTAACTCCATGCTTGAACTCATTAAATGTTGATCGAAGGAGCTCTCTAACCTTCAAATTTTCTAAACATTATATAACTCGTTTGTCAAGTTACCACTCGAGTATGCATCTCTGGTCTGGAATCGTTTCTACGCTGTTCACATTGGCTCCATGGGGTCCACTAAGTACAACTTTTGTCAAATTTGCGTTCAAAGACCTGCCTTATCACGACCGGCCCAAACAAATCAATTTTATTTCATTGGAAAAGCGACGAAGAGTTGCCGATATAGTTTTCATAGTATTTGAATTTTAATATTGGCTCTTCGGAGTTGCTGGAAAAGTGTTCTTTAGGGTTAATAGTGGCAACTTGAGAGGGCCCCCAGTCTTGCATGTAAACTTTTCAAGGGTTAACTACGAATTAGTTAACCCATTAAACCGAATGTGTTTAGCACTTAATGGTATTATGGAACCTTACTTTAACATCTCCAACGATATAGTGAAGGCTCGCCTCTATTTACTCTTATAATTTTTTGATTGTATTCTCAAGTATTATTTTACTTTTTAATTTTAATCTAACCTTACTTATAGCCTCGTCCAGGCTTGTGTCAACACATGTTTTATCCATATTCTCTCTCGTTTCCGATAAGTATTCTGTGTCTAGAATAATTGGATGTCAGTGCCGCTTCACCCACATAAACCCATGGTTAACGTGAAAATTTAAACTTGTAGGCAGACGTCCCATTTTTCGTAATTTTAGTCAATTAAATTCTGAAAGCTCTGTTTACACAATTCGTACTCAAAATGAACCATATTGCAATTTTCCTAAATTCAGTTTTGTTGAAAATATTCACTGCCAACACAAACGGTGCACCATCTTAATACTGATTATGACACCTGCTTCTTAACCTTGTTGATTGGCCAACTGTCACCTTAGCGTTACATTTTGAATTTCGTTTCAAAAATTTGCTGTCCATTTGCCTGCCTAACGTGGTTAATGAGCCAACATTAGTTTAAAAAATTTAGTTTAAAAAATTTTTTAATTCTCTACCTTCGCTATAGAAGTTTCACTTTAAAAATTGTAAATTTGACGGATAAACTGCATATAAAAGATCGCCCAGTAACACAGCTGATGAGTCCATTGCCCACCCCGGGTATACTGTTCCCCGTAGAAGTTTCACTTCAAAAATCTGATGTTATTCGGAACACAGGTTTTCGGCAAGCATGTTGAAAGTGTTCCGTGAAAACTAGTTCATTGCATTTTATATATTTTTGTTGTTTGAGGTAAATACTGTCATTGTTTTGTTTTGCGAAAACATTCGTTATTTTAATATTCATTTTACAGATTTTTTTTACAAAGATCGATGATAACTTTTGTAAGATAATTTTTCAAAATCTTTCACACCTGGATTTTAGTTCATTATCTCTTGCCAGTATATAATTGTGGTAAGTTAAAACTGTGCATTGGAAACCAGTTTTAGAATCCAAACATCTATGCCAACCAATTTCAACATCTCATTCCTACAGTTGCATTTACATTGCACAGAAAAAGACTGCCGTTGAGGTCCCCCATTAACATCAGATTTCATTTAAAAATTTATTTAGTACGCACGATTTTAATGAAAACAATTTAAAATAATTTAACGACTTGTAATTTTGTTCCAACCGATTTAATTACTTTTTAACATACCTCTTGGAAATAAATTCCTCAGTTGTGAGGGGTGCAATATGCTCCCAATCGTCTGGTTCAGTGACAACTTATGTTTTCCTAACCTCGACTCGACGCATCAATCTCTCCGTTCCCCTACTGGTGTACATTCCTGCTCCATTCCGCACGAACTAATGCCCTCCTAAATAGCAGTTTTATAGCATTTATTGGCCACTTCGTCTTTTTACGTCGAGGAAGCTATTAAACAGTCTTTAGAAATCATTTTATTGCCGTTGGATGGATTATTTAATAATATAACATGGGGCTCAATTTAGTGGCGCGTTTCAGTGCTTTTATTGCTCTGGGTTGATTACTTTTTACAGCTTATGTAGTTCGTGCCGGGATTAATGTTTTTCATAACTCAACTGCTGCTTTGGATCTCTGAGTGAGTACTGCTGCATCTACAAATAAAATTTTAACACATTGTTAAGTTTATGGGCAGCGAAGATCAAAAGACACTTCTTGGTGTGTCGCCCGCTCCGGGCTTGTAGTTTGTAGTCGGCCGGCACATTAAACTGCCTTGAACGGCGTTATAATGTCTTTCCCAGGCGGAATGGCTTATTCATCTTCTGTCAGACATTTCGCAGCTTCCCTGTTCCCTGCTGTACAGAAGCCAATTGAGTGGTATTTAGGGGCACCCAAAGAGTGCTTACTTATTTCAGTAGTATAGATCTTATGATTTATATTAGCGTCTTGGAAAGATTGTCCGCTCTGAAATCGTTTACTTGATCGACAGTTAAAGTTGACTCGGGTGATTTCTTGTTTTCCGAGCAATAGTGATGTAAAAGAAGCCATCCTGGTTTGCAGGTATTGGAATGGTACATCCGTGGCTATAAATTACAGAGCACTCCTTAATCTGTTGCAATAATGAAATTTTCGGGATTAAGTTGCAATAAAGTTGACTTTCATGCCCATCTTGTTATCTGTGCGTTTATTTGTTGATATAGTAGGTGGAGCCAACAAGTAGGAGTCCACGTATACTTGTCCTACTCCATGTTTAGTGTTTCAACGACATTTCTTTACATTTCCGTTCTAAATTTATTTTAGTGAAGCCTAACTTCTTGCAGACACATACTTTTGAGGAAAACCCTTTTTTTCGTATTTACAGATATTGTGCTTAAGTGTTTTACTTGTAAATTTCATACTATAGAACTGATAACTTATTAAATTTCAATAGATGATTTTCTATAGTGGGTATAACTGACCAAAGTTATCTACAATTTTAATTGGCTGGCTGGTTCGCTGCTATTTTTGATTGGAAATTGTTTGGTATCTTTGGAAAACTTTGGAAAACTTATTATTTTCTGCATTTAGAAAAGGTGATCTTTTTGCTAAAGGAGTTTTTTGTAGTGAAACTTCTATAGAGAAGTCAGAAAATTTTGGGAAATTAACCTGACAAATGTTGCAAGTGTGCCACAATTTGTTGGTATCAAATTACTGTGCAATATCCCAGTGGCTTCGGAAGTACAATTCTTGTCAGTAGAATCGCCGCAAACTCTGGTACCCAGATATATCGCCGCGACTTGTGCAGGATTTGATCCCACGCCAACAGAAGAGAAAATTTGCAGACGCGTGCCTCCGGCAGCAGACAAAAGCGACAAAAGCACTAAAAGGCACTAGACGGGCAAATATAAAATCTATTGTATCTCTGGAAATATTTGTGGTTTTGAATTGTAAATTTCAGGATACATTTTCGAGATATCATTCCAATGATTTATGATCAAAACTAAAATCCGATTATATTGAATCGATGCAGAGGCCACAACACTTACGGAATAGTTTTCATAATATAAATGGTACGACATTTTTGATAAAAGAAAATAATGGTGGACTATAATTTAAAGAAATTATGATATCACTTTAGACAACTAAACATTACTGAACTACAAAATGACGACTTGAAGGGCAATGTAATAAAACATAAATAAAAAAAGATTGAACAATCTGAACTCGATTTCGACTCGAAACCAGAATACCAGCGAAGTAAAAGGAACGTGTTAAGAACCGACAATCTTTTCAAACAAAACATTTTGTATTAAATACAGACGATATAATTTCGCATCAATTTTGATCCATAACGTTTGTAGGGATGCAACACGCTTTGATAACTGAAACAAAAGCAAATCAGGTTTCCAGGTATATAAAAGCCTCTCATTCTAAAAGTGGGGAAGGGGATCCCATATTCAGGGCAAGATCAAATACAATCAAAAATATTCATATCATATTTTAGTTATCATAAACCTATTATGTCATGCCTAGAATATGAATCTGAAGGAACTTCTTAATAATAAATCAAAAATTCAACAGGAAATATACTCATTGGAAATTATTTGAACAAATCTGATCAATTTCCTAACCATTTTCCTATCGTGATTGTGACTTTTGTGTAGAAGTTTCACTTCAAAAATAATTTAGCTAGATTTTTATAAGGAACCACAAATAAATAAATTATATTAATAATAATTACTTGCAATACTTGAAATAGGAGAGGGAAAAAAAAAGTAATTCATTCATTAATAATTCACGTATAGCTTATTGAGACAGGCATACCTGGCTGGCATTTCACAAATTAGATAAGTGATAACTTTCCGCATCATGCACCCAAAGATACATTCAACAATGTGCCATTCATTTATAACTATATACATATATACCGACCAGTTCCGGGTTACAAATCATGTTGCCATTCAATTGATTAATTGAACTGGAATTCAGTAACAATTTCAAAGTTGAGCAGTTGATCCCCATGTGAATGTTCCTTACCGCAAACAACACTATCCGACTGTTTACCATCACGAATTGCCTGCATATGCGTATGTTTTGGTTATCATCGTCTTACGGCCTAATGAATCACTTACATGATTAAGTGTATCAGCAGGAATCTCGGCAATTGATTGTGATAAACATGCAAATTCGGAACTAATATTAATATATTGTTAAGTAATAAGATACTTACGTTCAGTGCAATGTTCCAAATTATTTCCGGTTACATTTACCTTACTGTGTCTTTCCAACTCTCGTGAAAATTATATTTACCTTTTACCAGTAATCAAGGTGAAAGTAACACTATGTTGAGCAGAGATATAAAATCAGAAGTTCATAGTAAAGGATATAAGGAGTAGAATAATACCTAACTTTTTTATTTTTCGATATATTCTCCCGTAAGTTCAATACATTTTTTTCGTCGATTGCTTTTAATACTTTTAAACCATTGAAAAATAATTCTCAAATTTTATCCAAAAAATTCCCTAAAATGGCAGCTTAACCCGGACTTTACACGGGTCAGCATTACCGCCACATTGCTGATACCAGATGTAATCGACATCTATGTCGAATTCGTTTGGAGAAACTTCAGACCTAATTCCGCTGATTTCTTCCAAGTTTATATAGTTAATATATGACGCAGCCAACGACCACCAAGGAAAAGCCGGCAACCTCACTTTCTAATTCATCTTCTGGCGCATCTAAACCTGCACAGAAGATTAGATCAAAAACTGAAGGGAACATTGGGACGGGCATCCTATGCAAGGACCTAAGTGTACAGATGACATTATGTTTAGAAAAGTACACCCATTCTCAGGGGCTGAAAATTTCGATCTGCACAAAATTTTTAATTACCTCTAAGATAGTAAAGGATTGTAAATACATATTTATCTGATTGACCCAAAACAATAATCCAACTATTTTATGGATACAAGGCCAACGTGGAATATGGGGCAATGAAAAAGCGGACGAGCTGACATGGATTATCTAAATATTTATTTGGCCATTTTAGTAGAGCATTCGATCGTGGGACGTTACCCCGATTGCGAGGGCCGTTAGAGAATTTGAAACCTACTAAATGCCAGTTCAACCTCAAAACTTCTCCGATTAAATAAACGATCATCAGGAATCCTGCTTTCCATTTTGACAGGGCACAACTTCTTCAAAGCACACCAACATAGAATCGGCGTCCTAAACGATGCCGACTGAACGAGTTGCGAGAAAGAGACGGAGGCGGTGACACATTTCTTGTGCGACTGTCCGTTTCCGTCGGCAAGAATATTTAGAAACTTGAGGAACCACTTCCCTGAGGAATTTCACCAATCATACGAATGGAGGTGAAAACACATTCTGGATTTTACCAAGGCCACCCGGTGGCCTAAGTTCGAAGGGCTGTCTCGGTCCTACCCCCTTAACCAAGAAAACGAAAAAGAATTCGGAATTCAGAGGATTCATATGGTTTCATTCTCCTAGTTCAATTATGACTAAAAAAAATACAAATATGGTTAACGTCTGTTACTAAAACAATAACCATCTTACTGAAGCACTGAACTGTTTGTGAGCTGTACCTGAAAATAAAACTAAAATTGTTTTACTGTTCGCATTTAAAAAACAATTAAATCTTAAGGAAAAAACAATGGAAAAAAGTGGGCAATTCGTCGAAGCAACATTGCAAAAAAATATCTAAAAACGTATACGTATACACAGTATAATATATCTGCATTTGTTTTGACCGCTCTCTCTTGAATCTTTATTTGGAACAAAAATATTAACTGCCATGATTTATTTCCCACAAACTATGAGTTCAAATTAAATTTGGAATAAAACTTGGGTTCGCTATAAAGCTCTTAAGATGAAATTTAAAACTGCGCGATATGCCTCCAACATTTATTTCCCATAACTATTCGAAAATATCATTAAACATTAGTCATACAATAGATTTTTCAAATAGTTGAATGGATGTTTATTATATCGAGACCCGTTTGAATTTTGCACTGTTCACATTTAACAGAAAAAGTCAAAAAGACGGAAACATCAACAAAAACACAATTCCTTACGACACACAGAGCAGTGCCCTGCGTACAGCAGCATGATAACACAAGAAATCCATTAACGCGAAACTTTTAGTTTTCAGAATTTCCATTTTAGGTAGCTGAATGCATAACGAAAACATGCACATGATTTATTTTATGCTAGAGGTCGGCTGTGTTCATTAAACACTTGGAAACAAGTAACGAGGTTGTCCCTAATCTGGCATTTAATTACTGAACAACTATTAACAATTATGCACAAGTCAGGCGGCTGAGCAGCATAGTCATTCGGTTGCTTCGGTGAATATATACACGATATTTAAGTGCATATGTGAAAACTATTTTATGCAAAATGCCTTGTGATCTCTTAGCAAAAAAAAAACGAAAAAAAACAAATAGAGCAAGACGAATTTAGATTACTTTTTACGCAGAAGTTATTTTAAGTGGGATCTTCTTTATAAAGGAAATTTTTATTTTTATCTTTAATCTCATTTTCTTATATAATATATATATAATATTTAGAGAACGCAGGTAAGATACAGTAACCACTTGTGCTATAAACAATTCTACTAAAGCTAAATGCACATAGTGAAGAGACTAATAAATACACAGAGTCTCCCGGTTTGAGATGCTGATCTTTTAAGGAATGATTCCTTGGCTCATGCTAAGAAAAAGATTCTATGGAAAGGGGATCCATCTGCCATACCCACTGAGCTATGACGTCTTAAAGAAATTGCATCCGGAGTGGTAGCTCCAAGTACATATTAAATCAAAACTTTGAAACCATTGAACGGAACGGAAGTTTAATGGGCTTTGTCTGCGATTTATTTAGAAATTAACTTCATTCATCTATTCAAGGAATATTACCTTTCAAATATGGAAAATATTCTTTTGCGGCGTCAGTCCCCGGAGATTGACATTTAAAATCTTTCTCAGTACAAATGCATTTTAATTCGTAATCCTCCCACAAAAGCTATTATACCACTTACAGCACGCAAATATTAAGAGTAACTAAGGTCAATATAGTGATTCAGTGCTTCTTAGCCATAAAGTGTGTCCGCCATATTGGATGCGCCCTCCTGGATTCGCAAAAGCTAATGTCATATTCGTAAACAGCAAACACAGAAACCATAATATTTGCCATTTTTGTGAACATTCCGTTGACCTTTAGAAAAACTCTGTCAGCCATACTGGAACCACCATTTAGAATTGCAAAAACTCGACTCCAGATTCGAAATCAGCGACCTCGAAAATTTATATGGGCTTATTTTCACAGCGATCGCAAAACTTTTCAAAAAAACTGACACCTTCGACCGTAATATTGGATCCACAATCTTGAAAATCCAAATATCCGCCCATTTTGTGAACATTCCACTGACATTTAGAAAATCTTTTCCACCATATTGTATCCGCCATTTTGAATATGAGAGATCCGACTCTAGTTTCGTAATCAGCGACCTCGTGTGTATTTTCATAACGATCACAAAAGCTTTTGAGTTAAATTTACATTTCCGACTTTAATTAATAAAACTTTTATATGGCAGCCCTTTGAAGGAGTTGTCCGATTTGGTTTATTTTCTGCCAGGATATTTAGGCTTTACTATGGTACTTTTGTGCCGACTGTTGCCTATCTACTTAGAAAGAAAATATCGTTTTTTTATTTGATACAGTTAACGGTTTTATATGGCAAACCTATAAAGCAGTTTGCCAAATTGGCCTATTTCCGAACTTGATCAATTCAAATTTAGTAAGGTATCTGTGTACCAAATTTCAAGTCTCTAGCTTAAGGCGTTCTCGGGATAACGCATGGACAGACAGACGGACATCTATTAAACGATTTCTTTTCACCTCCCATTAATGGCAATGTAGTTTATTTCTGTG
>QYTT01090297.1:46418-56447 GCA_006980735.1 Dasypogon diadema
TCATATCAGGATTGTAAGCAATTCAAATTTCGAATCAAATCAGTGATCAACTCAAATTATGAACAGATTCTAAGTGTGAGTCCGTTCAGAAATGAGTTCGATCAATATTTGAGTCCGCTCAATTCAGTTGAAAGATGAAAAGGAGGATATTTCGCGAACTAGGCAAGATATCGGTACATGTTTGGTCCTAATTGAAAGGAATAGATGACCTCTAGATGATACCGTAATAAAGTGTATCTTTTATCTTTCATTATATATGTAGGTAGAACTCGTGTCGTCATATTTCTTAATAAATAGGCAAATTGTGAGATTTTCTTGCTTTTTCCTTCTTATCTATATATTAATTATACAAAGAAAGCTCCCGGTTCCGTATTTCAGCCACTTTTTTTATATGAAGTTTCATCGAGCTTTTCTTGAAATTTTATAATGGCAACACCGATTCGCATCAGTTCGGGGTTGTGTTCATTACTTTGGGGTTGCGTTCCTGGGTAACTTTGGTGTTAAGTTCGGTATTTGCCACCGATAAGTATACAATACATGGATTTATTGGAAGTTTTTTCATTTCATTATTTTGCATGGTAAAATATTTTGCAAGTGTCTTTTTATTGCTTCCTTGCATGGAAGGATTAGGCCTACAGGGGACACCTCTGGAAAAAAACGCGCTTTGAAATTTAAGGTGCAAATTGAGGGAACATATAAAAACGTTATTTCACTCATATACCTTCAATTTGTGCAATTGCACAGTGGTATCCTAGTTTAGATAAATTGGCAAACACAAAACCAAATATTCAAGGTCAATGACAATTTTTCATTGCAATGTTCGAACTCGGTATTCTTGTTATTTATGTTCGTTGCTAAAAGTTTTAAAGAAACTCATTATGTCCGCTTTATTCATCTCTCTTCATCAATAATTAGATTGACAGAGACAAAGTAGGTAGCCAAAAGATCACAATTCGTGGGAAACTCGAGCTCTTGAAACGAGGGGAAGATGTTTTCATAGCAAAAATTAGGTCTGTATGGTTGAAAATCTGGCAACAAATGTCAAACGAAGAATTTCCTTTGGTGGTAGGGATTTCAAACATACGCTTTTCTGACTGTTTCCAGCAGCATTTTGCATGCTTTACGACCTCATTCGATTTATTGTCCCTGTTATCATTTTTCGCTTATTTAATTGCTTCTTGTTGTTGCTATTTCATTATTCTAGATACAATTTAAATATAATTATTTCCCTACCTCTCAGAATGTAACCAAAACACATCACATAACCTCTTTTATATCAGCTGATTGCTGCCATTTGTCTGCCAGATTCCACTCATCCTAGATGAGATCAGAAACTTGCAAATCTGGCAGGAGGGGAAACTGATAGCTTCTGCCAGAAAATTTCAAACATACCGATTTTGGACTAAAGCTGGCTGCTTTGAGCAGCCAGATTTTTCAAACATACAGACCTATTAAGACAACTTCTTAAAATGTTCTCACAGTTAACTCAGCCTAGCAAAATAAAATTGAGCTCACTTTTAACGAGTTAAAATTCTTCTCAAAATATTCCTCAATTTCATTCGATGAAAATTAGTAATTCCCAGAAAAACTATAAAATCTCTTGGATTTCCAGATTGCTATTTTTCTTCCATTCTAAATCAATGGGCCAGGCCTTTTTCTTGGAATTGCACTACAAAGAACGATTTTTAGGGCAAATATTTGCCACGTGGTGCACAAACACAAACTTACCGCGCCGTGGAAAATTTTACAGGCTTTTACTATATCGAAGCGGATTAAACCTACACAATTTAGCTAGACCTGAAAAAATTGTGAATAAAAGTCCTTTGTGAAAAAATAAATTCTTTAAAATTTAATAATTCAAACAACAAAAATCCATAGTTTTAAATTCATAAAGTACAAAGTAGCTATAAATTTGGCACGATATTTTTGGGATAAATTATTAACAGAACAATTTTATTCATATAAACATATTGAGTAGTTTTTCACGTATTGCTTGACTGGATAACGTCTTGACTTTTAATCGGACTCGCTTTCCGTCACGTCTTGATGTATTTAGATTTTTTTTTTAACTTCTAATTCATGCAACATTTTCTTAAGTTTTAATTTTTCAGATCGACACTTTTTATGCCGTAGCCAATTTTCTTGTAGGATTTTTAATTTTTCTACCTTCAGTAGCTACAATTTTTTATTAATGGTTTCATTATTTTTTCTTGCTTGTTGAGAAATTTCAAAATTCTCCGACGACCTAAGTATTTAAACAGAAAATTTAAATATAAAATTTATATTTTCTCAAAATGTTATTACATTTTCAATACTTCCACCTAATACAATTAGTTGTAGGACGCAAATTACGTATGTTTATCAGTTAGTAGTTTATTTTCCCCTTGTCGACTCAAATTCGGACGAAACTGCTGCCAAAAATTAGTCGAAACGATTTATGTGACACCATTTCCCTGAAAGGTCGAAAACTTTTAGTCGTTTCGAATTACATGACTAGGCCCCAGACTTGTGGGTGTGATTGGTCCAAAAGGGCGGATACTTAATTAACATGGCTGAAATGTTCGGTGAAAACGGTGTATTTTCACTTATTGTTGTCGTATCGTCAGTTCTTTCGCCTATTTTGACATTGTTCTAGTTTGTTGCCATTTTTATGAAAAAATTCGAGATTGCCCAC
Source organism: Dasypogon diadema (assembly GCA_006980735.1). NCBI lineage: Eukaryota > Metazoa > Arthropoda > Insecta > Diptera > Asilidae > Dasypogon > Dasypogon diadema. Next base: position 49,093 of record QYTT01090297.1, read on the forward strand.
AACAAAAAGGTTTTGTAATCGAACCAAATTGCGTTTTTCTTTTTTGGTTGAAGTACGACAATTGTAAGATACTTTTAAATGGTCCATGCCAATCTCATGATCTGAATGAATTACCGAATTTGTTGGATACACCGCCTAGTAATGTCCGGAATTAGAACAAATCTTCCTAAAATGACCTCGAAAATACACTCACAGAAAACTAGATTAAAATTAGACCTGATTACTGGAAAAGGTTGCTGGAATTGATGCCGAATACACTTTGAGCACAGTAATTAGCACAAAAAGAAGCCCAGCAGAATTTTAAGCTGAATTTATTTGAATTGTGGTGAATGATTTTTATTGTAAGGTACTAATCCATTTATGCCCAGAATTTCTAAAAATTTAGAGGTGCAATGTGCTCAGAACTTTTCTTTAAAAAATTTATAGTATACAATTGAACTTAAAAACATCTAAACCCCTTGGGTCGGTTTCGACTCTTTCGAGCATAACGGGGTTAATACGATTCTTTTAAGCTTTTGAATTGTCTCCATTCTCCTTGTTGATAAACATGCAAATCTTTTGTAAATATCTTACAGTAAAGAAATAAAATAATTGTTTACAGGTATTTTTATTTTTATTTATGAACATTGACTGACCATATTATTTCCAGTCGTCAGTTGTCGACAATTTTCACTGTGATTCAGTGCAATAAATATCCTCCCTCCTCCTTCACAGAGAAAGAATAAAATGCAAAAAGTTCCATTTAGGACACCCTGTATTTCGATTATGTTTTTATTTTACAATATTACATCTGCCTATAAATTGACTAGTTTTAGACATAAACGATCTCTTTCGAAATTTGGACAGTTATATTTGCAGCGCTCTAACGCTAGACAATTTGTGATATTGCTGCCATCTTAAACCTAGTAACATTTTCTGAGTGTTTGAGTATTTAAGGTTGCAAAAACAATATAAAATTTACCAGTTTATATTAAAATACAAAACAAAATAAATATTCTGTACATATTTATCAATACTACACTTTATATAAAAACTTCAATATATCGGCAATAAATTACTTTCCATCTACAACAAATTTGAAACCGATTCCCTCGTGGTATTGCTTTGTACCCATAAGCATTTAATGTATAATATTACTTACAAATGCCATTATTTGAGACATTGACTTAAAGTAAAGCAAGAGTGAGTTTAGTGATGTGAGACACGTATCATTAGTGCCTACATATGTCACTGTCATACTTTACTCTCTGGACCGTCTGCAACATGACGAAATGCTGTTCGAATTCTTGCCAAGTAATGCGAACAAATGTGACCATAACATTTATTATAAAATTCTGGCGTTCTACCCCTGAAAAATAAAATTAATTTTCTTAGAAATGGGTAATTTTTGTTTCGATAAAAGCTCATTCACTTTGTGTCAACACGAGCCAAGTGCATAACTCGGGAGCGACCACTTCCACAAGGTTCTATGAGAAATCTGGATGCCAGAACAACACCTCGCACTGCTCCTTGCATCAGGGGCGCACTTGGGTGTTCTACTGATGTCTCCACTATCACACAAGCTCCTTTTGGAAGATCAGACTGCCACGACCTGTAATTAATAGTCTTGTTTAAAAAGAATTCTGTAAAACCATAAGAATTGAGGAAAAATATATTTCTATATACGAAAATATATCATTTTCAATAATCTTGTTACACGTATTGATTACAGGACATAAAATGCAATGAATGATTTCACTATTTCAGTATCATAAAGGATCAGGCATGCATTTTAAGCAGGCTGCACACTATTCTAGCATTTTCCAAATCCATGCAAGATTGATGCAGCCTGGAATGCCAGAACAAAGCACCTCATATGATGTGTTAAGCTGCGAGATATTGTATGACTCTGGAATATGTAAGATCAGTGTGCAGCCTGCCTTAGCCTCATTACTTATAAGATCGGTTTTCATTTATATGGTATTAATAAATATATTGTAATTATTGAAAGCTGTATTCAGTTGTGATATTTACCTATTGCTAGAATTATTTTTTATGACTACAAAATGCTAAAATATATACAACCCAACATAATGGGCCATATACAAAAAAAAACTGAGCAAAAGCCTACCCTCAATTTCTCCAAAGAAAAAACAAGATTGTCCATGAAAGTAGCAATAAAACAGCTTAAGACATGAGACATTGCGCGCCTGTGCGCCAGAGAATCGATTTTAGAGGTAGTCGCCTCGTCACCAATAAGCTTGAAAGCCTTCTTTTGAACTTCATCCGATGCGGACAAGGCAGTACGTCCCGCCCCTGCCCAAATATGTGAGTTAAATTTAAGTTTGGTTCTGATATAAGTCCTGTAAATGAGCGCTAGGTCAAGTGGCGTGAAGTATTTCTTGCATTGCTGTAGAAAGCCAAGGCAATCCGTCCAACTAAGATTATTGGATACCTGTTTGAAATACATACCCCGTTGGCAAAAAGGGATGGTGGAGAATTTGGAGTTCGTTTGAGAGAGATCAGATAGCGTTGGGTTTTGGACACGATTCGCCCTGCCCCAGGCGAGAATTTTCTCAATGTCGTTGGTAAGCGATTCAATCTTGCATGCTCGCTTATTATTAGTGGCATTTCTACGAGAGTCAGCGACTGCTTCAAATGAATACGCGAAATCAAGGATGCTGTCATCAGCAAAGCTGTAGAGGATTGAATTGGAAGTGAGAGGTAAGAGATCTTTGATAAAAAATAGAGAAAGAGTGGGAGGTAATGCAGAGCCTTGTGGTACACCCGCATTGATGCTACAGGAGTTAGAGATAACATCGTCTAAAGCAACAAAATGGAGCGGTCGAAGAGGAAACTTCCAATCCAAGTAAGAAGAGACTAGACCAAAAGCTGGAAGTTTGGCTAAAAGAGCAGAATGTCAGGTCCTGTCAAAAGTTTTCGAGATATCGAGAGCAAGCACCCCTGACTCGGCAAAATTATGGAGACATCGATGAACGGCCGGTACAAATACCATATTGGCAATGTTGAATTAGGTGATTAGTTTCGAAATATTTCGTCAGTCGCGCTTTTATAAGTGTCTCAAAGACCTTAGACAGGATCGAAGTGATTGCGATTGGTCTAAAGTTAGAGGGATTGCTAGCCTTTCACTTTTTGGGAATTGGCTGAATATGACAGAGATTCCACGAAAATGGAAAAGTATCTTTAGAATATAATAAATTAAATAATTTCCTCGGAGGTTTAGCCATAGAAGAGGCGCACGGAGAGGATGACGGTGGTACATAAGTGCTATCAGGAAAATGCGAACTTGAAGCCAAATTAGCAGAGAGTAGATTTCTCTTGTCCAACGAGTCTGTGTACAACAACATTAATGAGGGGTAACATGGAAGAGGTAATGAAATTGTTCTTGACAGGCTTAACAGAAACTGTTACTACCTCTGGAACATGCATAAAAGAAATTCAACAGAAACTCTGGAGCTTGAGAACGTTGTGCATCTTTCAATCAATTCAATTGAAATTACATATATAGAGTTGACTAGTTGACCATCCTTACTCTTCAAGCTTCTAGCATTCATATAAACAATATTTAATCCAATTGCCTTGAGAATATACTACAGAGCGATATTAACCTGGGACATGATTAGTAAGCGTTCTAAGCGTTCAAAGAGGAAAACAATAGCTTAAAAAGACATTAGCTGTAAGGCTCCAAAGCCTATGTTGGCAGATGTGTCCGTATTCTCGTGTTATTTAAAATTAATTACAGTTTCAATCGCAGTAAGAGTAGTTAGTATATAAGTGAGACAATCACACAGAATTTACCTCAACACGCAGTAATCAGTTGGTGTTTGCCCATCACAGGTATATTTAAATATTTCATTTCTCTCATCCAATTTCTGAACTGTACGACTCTTAATTAAATTAATATCCCACGAACTTCGCTCTTTTAATATATAATCCAAAACTTCTATAGGTGGTGCTTCCACTTCAGTTACACACCGCCACAGACGCAACGGGTGCCCATCTCCAACCTTCTTAAAAGCTATTTCCACATTCTGATCCAAAGATGCTACGGACACCCATCCGCGTGTTCTAAAAATTCAATGGTTAAAATTTTGGAAACATTTCAAAATAAAAAGTACACACTTTTCACGGCCTTCCTTTATCGTGGCACTTGTACATTCGTACAAGTAACCTCTCCAATTTTGAAAAGGTAAGCCTTCCCCAAGAGCCTCCAAAGGAACTGGTTTAGACTCTTCCATATAGCCAAAATTACAATGCTTCATTTTCTCCTGGGATGCTGTGAAGATTTGCTTATAGTTGGATATCATAAAAGCCAGGCATTCATGGGAGGCCCTGGTTTCTGACAATTCTTTTATATCAGGTACTCCAGCCACTTTTCTGCGACGTGGTGATACAGCCGCAGAGCGTCCAAGAGCTATACTGTTGCTGAAAAGCGAAGGTGCCCAACACACAGCCAGATTATTCGCGGTCATTTGGTTAAATTGCGAATTAGCTGATATTTCATGAAGGAATTCTAGGAGAGAAAACAGTACTTCTCTATTTTCATCAGGCAGCAGTAGAACCGCTGCCTGAATTGCTTCTGTTCGAACCTCCGGCGGAAGATCTGGAATATTTATAGTTAGAAAATGTTGAACCTAAATTGGCGTATTGTCTCACGATGGAAAATAGCAATAAAAGTTTCCGACATTTTGGACGTCAACAATGTTTCCGGTAAATCCCTGAAGTATTGCTTCAACATGTCTGCTACATCATAAGCCTGTTGCGTGTCATATATATCCATGCAGTCGACATCAGAAGACTCGATTAGTTCTTTTAGTTTAGCGATGCGGGATTTCACGCCAGACTTTCTGAACAAACCGATTTGATCAAAAGCATTTAACCGAAGCCATCTAAAGGCAGCACGGATGGGGAAGGGCAGAGAGTACCCCGTTCTTTGTAAGACCAATAGAAAAGGTACCCCAAATACTTTTTTGTCTGGAAATAAATCGTAAGATTGTAACTAAATCAAGTTCCTAGGAGTCTTGCCTTTGTAGTCTGGAGTTTTGATTTTCTTTATGAATTTTGGAAGCTCCCAATTCCATCCCGATCTGTGCGATGGACAATACCGCTCCATGTATCCAGTTAGTGTGACTAGAGCCAGTTTCCGAATGATCTGCAGCTGACCGCAAGACATTGCCGCAAGAGAAGTGCCCTCCTGCCTGTTTTCACTTTTGCTCGAGGTGCACTTTTTAAATATTAAAGGCTGATGTTCTTTTTCACGAAAACTATGCCACCGGACAACTGGGCTTTTGCTGCAACGATATATGTAAAAAAGGTTCTGTAAAATCTTTTAGCCACTTTTTACCTCTTCTTGGAATCTTCTTTGTCACTTTCTGACGACACCGCATTCTTCCGAACCGACCTCGCTCTGAAACTTCTGGACTGGAATGCACTCCTACCTTTCTTGGAATCCCTGCCTAGATTCAATGAACCGCCTCTAGTCAGCTTTTTCACCTTTACCTGTAAAAAGAAACGACTTAGCAGTGGCGGAATAATTGTGAACAGCAAACATACTTCGGTATTATTGGAATTGGTATCTTTGTAAATAATTTTCCTGCCACTAGGCTGGTGGCATTCTGAGTCCGAATGAATTCCAATATCATCGACTTTTCCTGTTCGCTGCAGGAATCGTCTAGATCGAGGCGCTTGACGGCGGATAGTAACTAATCCACTATTTGAATCTTGGCTATCGCTGCAATAAGATGACGAATCATCTGATTTTCCCTCGATTAGATGTGGCATGGGATGAGCGAAGAAATGTAGAGGACTAGCTCTCGTCGAGTGTGCTGATCTGGGAGTGGTTGGGACCCGCTTCGGACTTAACCGATTCGGGCTTAAGAATTTTTCATTTTCTTGTGGAATTTTCAATTCGTTTCCAAAAAGAGGACTCCTGGGGTACATACCTACTGGACTGGTTGGCGATGGTGAAGGTGGATTTGATAATGTCACATTTACAGTTTTAATGTCCTTTTGAGTGAGATTATTTAGATCAAGCACTTGAGGCCCACTTATTACAAGACCTTCTCTATTCTGTCTTTTCCGTCTTCTGGATTTGATGGATTCAACTCGACGTAGAAATGCTTTCGCGCCATCTTTGAGTCGCTCACTTCCCGTTCGCCTTATTCGATTCGTAGCTATATCACATTCAGATGGATCCAAGTCGGAGCGAAGTGGAAGTGTAGCAAATGCCAAGTTTGCTGAGGCGTGTACATCGTCTTCCAAACGCTCTGGACTTGAGTCTTTAGATGAACAATCGGCTTTATCTTGGAGTTGTTTTGTTGGAATTTCCAAACCCATTTCACCAACACGAGACCACCGACGACTTTGAGGCTGGAATGTCCAATTCTCACTGAGAGCGAATCCTTCATCGTCTGAATCATCTTTCTGGAAATAGATAAAATTTCTAAAGTTTAACACTCTTCTGACATCCTCTCCTCAAATCAATGCAAATGGGGATTTCTAAATTTCTACACTAGGTTAGAAGCTCTAACGATAAAGAAAATCTGGAGGGTCCTAACAAGAATAACTCACTGTAACAGAAATAAATTCTATGCATTCTAATGGAATTGACTTTCTCAGTGATTCAAGGTTTCAAAATAATGAGAAAGGGCTACTAAAGGCAAATGTGGTATGCTGTAGATTTCCTGTTCCACAGATTGGTAAGATAGAGTTATTAAAGTAAGTTTTGACTGAGATTTCGTGTTTTAATTTACACCCGAAATTCCCCCATCAGTGGAGAAGGCGGAAAGAAATTTTAGGGAATTTTAACCTAACAATTGTTGCAAGTGAGCCACAATTTTTGACATGAAATTATTGCTGTGCAACATCCCAGTGGCTTCGCAAGTACTATTCTTGTCAGTAGAATTGCCTCAACCACTGGTACCCATATAAATCGCCGTATCCTGTACAGGATTCATACCCACGACATCAAGGGAGAAAATCTACAGACGTGCGTATCAGCCCACTCGCCCATCGGCGTGGTTGCAGGGCAACACACAGAGGCAACATATGAACACAACCATAGTTCACGACTTCAATATATAATGATTGTTTGCAATAGCTACATACTCTCTTATAGCATGATAATTTTGTATAGTTGGATTTAATTTTGGATTTGGAATTCCCGTCTTTGTTGGAATTATTAGGCACCCCGAATTTAAATTGAGTTGAATTTTAGAAAGGCTGACAGCATTTTCACTTTTTTGTTGAAGTTGTCGATAATATGGTCCAATGTTAATTTGAACAGAGGTACAAATGTACAACTCGATGGCTTTTGTTAATGGACTAAGTAGAAAATATTATATAACAACACAAAA
>QYTT01090297.1:56467-69908 GCA_006980735.1 Dasypogon diadema
AAAGGCAAATGTGGTATGCTGTAGATTTCCTGTTCCACAGATTGGTAAGATAGAGTTATTAAAGTAAGTTTTGACTGAGATTTCGTGTTTTAATTTACACCCGAAATTCCCCCATCAGTGGAGAAGGCGGAAAGAAATTTTAGGGAATTTTAACCTAACAATTGTTGCAAGTGAGCCACAATTTTTGACATGAAATTATTGCTGTGCAACATCCCAGTGGCTTCGCAAGTACTATTCTTGTCAGTAGAATTGCCTCAACCACTGGTACCCATATAAATCGCCGTATCCTGGATTTAATTTTGGATTTGGAATTCCCGTCTTTGTTGGAATTATTAGGCACCCCGAATTTAAATTGAGTTGAATTTTAGAAAGACTGACAGTATTTTCACTTTTTTGTTGAAGTTGTCGATAATATGGTCCAATGTTAATTTGAACAGAGGTACAAATGTACAACTCGATGGCTTTTGTTAATAGACTAAGTAGAAAATATTATATAACAACACAAAAAATTATGCTGTAATAAAAATCATAAAATTTTAGAAATCGGACTGTTTTTTACCTGTTGTCCATGTTTCCTAGCACTGTCCACTCGCATAGCTGCACATCTGTTCAAAATACAAAGTCTTCTGTAGAGAGATTGAAGAGGATCATTTTCTAAAAGTGGATGGTCCCTGGCTACACTGCTTAAATCAATCGGAAATTGGTGATCTAAAAAAAGCATAATTTAATTATTTTCCTAATTTCAATAAATATGTATTAAAGATTTTAAACAAAACATCTGTACATGTATTTCACTTTTCTTAATATTGACATCCAATCAAAAACAATCGCACACACGTGGAAAATAGATCAAAGTTATAACTTTGAGTGTGTTTACCTATTTAAGAAGGCTCAGTTTTCTTAATGCCTATATAAATCCATATATCCAGAAATCTGATAGCCAGCAACAGCAAAAGCAATTATTCACATAGATATATCAATAATAAAGACATATCCTACTTCTTACTGTTTTCATAACTATAGCTATTTAAAAGTGCTTACAACTCACTAGTTTAAAATAACAGAGGGTAACATTTCTAAACCTTAATTGATAACTTTCCGCAAGATTGCTCCCTTCACATAGTAAATGAACCGCAATCAATGGAAGCAGATCAATACTATTTCTGACTTAAAACGAAAACAATTAATCCAGAAATTAAAAGCTCACTCAGCTTTAGGATTACACAATATAAACCCATCGAGGTTTCATATGCGGATGGAAATTCATTGCCACCCGAAAGATATTTTTAGCGGATTTATTTGTGGAGATTATGGCTACGAAATCTCTCCCTGTGTACCCTTTTTTTGGTGCCATTCAACTATGAGAGGAATATTTTTCTTACCGTAGTGAAATAAAACACTCGGATTATTGAAATTTTAGCATATGAGTTAGAATCCAATACCGGTAAGCAATTCCAAAATTGCAAAAAAAAGACAACATATCATATGCAACCCAATGATAGGAAATTAATGAGAAATATTCATATTTAAATAAATAAAACGACTGTTTTTTTGTTATTGAAAGCTTTATTACAAATACAGTTTAATACCATTGCATACCTCACCAGTTTAGTGTTTAATTTCTCAGTATTAATTATACCCTTCTTTGCTGTGGGCTTCGCAAGGTATCCGAAAATTATTTTCGACAACACTAAATTTAATGTGAATTAATTAGAATTTTGTGAATATGATCTCAGAATACCATTTTACACGTTTTGTTGTCTCATCCTATTGAAGCTTTGGTTCTATAAAAAGTTATTAGACGATCACTGAAAAATATCGGTGTGTACAAAAGACTAGTAGAACGCGTTGTACAACGATTCAGGGCGACCGGCAGTATTGAGAAAAGGAAAAGTACGGGCAGAAAAATGACCAAATGGATCCAAAAGGATCTTGACGTGCGAGCCTATAAAAATAAAAGAGTTCATGGTCTTACTGAGACGCAGAGGGTTGCCAGAGTTAAAAAATTCAAACACCTTTCTCTGATGAAAAGCTGTTCGTTTCCGAAGAACAATATAATGCCCAAAATGACCGAATTTACATGGTGAGTATGGTTAGCATTAAAACATGACTGTTGCAGATGTGAAACATTATTCTGAATGAAGTTATCCATGCCTCATGTAACGCCTTTCATAGTTGTCTGAGGGCTATTTTGTAAGGCCAAAGTTGAAAGGGTTGGGTTTTTACAACATATTATAAATTAATAAATTGTGTATAATTTCAAAATAAAATTTGTTTAACAAAATTTTAGCACGTTTCTTGGCTATAATCAAAAATATTGCCGACATTTTTGGACACCGTGTAATTATGAGGCTCTGCATATCAATACTCGTTGGGTTTTAATCGCTACATTATTGGTGTAAAGACTGCGGAACTTAGGAGTTCACAACTTAACAAATCTCGAAGAAATTTCGGCTGGTATCTACAGCTGATGATTTAATGGAGTGTAGGGCCATACAAACCTTGCCCTAGTTCACATTTATAAATGAATAATCATCCAATGCATGGTCGCGTGGCTCAAGAGGCGGCAAAAAACTGTCGGGTGATAAAAAGCCATCGAAACAGACACTGGATAAGAACCACGTGGGTATTCTAGTTCTTCTGATCAGCCATGACTTACTTGAGAGAACACACAGACTAAAGTAGATGACGAACTATCGATAGCTTTATATATACCCCACGGTGTGCGCAAGGATCCATATTAGGCTAGCTACTCTTCAGAGTCCATATTAATGACCTTCCGGCTATTTTCCAAGATGCTAAACTGTCACCTCTATGCTGATGGTGTCCAATTATACTTAAAAAATTAAAGATCTTCCTCCCGTCTGCTTGAATAACATGGTCATACCCTTCGTTAAACGAATAAAAAATCTTGGAGTCATGTTAAATTTCAGAATGAGGTGTTGTGACCAAACATACTCCATTGTGGACAAGGTATATTATTGTTTGCGTCTGCTTCGACTGTCTTCTGAGGTTTGTCGTTTGATATGAGGATGAGGTTTGTAAAAGCGCTGATTCTACCTCATTTCGCATATGCTAGTACTGTTTCTACTAAGCATGATTCAATATGTGCCAATAAATTATGGGTTGCCTTTAATGACTGGATACGATATGAACTCGTATCATTATATCAAAATAGTATCTTGGGTTGCTCTCTGTCCGATTATATGTGGAGAAGAACGATTATATTTCTTCATGGCTCGATTCATGTAAGAGAACCTCAATATCTTTATGAAAGAATTAACTTTTTACGCACCAGTGGCGATGTGAGATCCTAATTCCTAGACATGAGTCTACGTATGGCGAGCGATCTTTCTTTGTATCAGGTGGCACTTAGATGGCACGGCTTACATAATGATATCAAAATTATATCATCTTCGGGGGCCCTCTGGGGTGCGCTTACCTTTGGTCCATAACTCTGTGGTACTTCGACTGGTAGCCTTGCTTCATTATTCCTCATTATTGTATCTTTTTCTTTATAGTTGGTTTTATCAGTTATCTTTATATCTACTTTTGTTTAGCTATGAATTTGTTAATTCATACTTATTTTTAGTTTTATTTAGCTTTATTATATATCTTTAATTGCATTCTTCCTTCGCGTGCATATATAGATTGTTATATCTTTAGTATGTATGTGTACACATAAAAGACTTACGTATATGTCTTGTTGTAGTCGATTTCAATAAAGTCAGTACTCATTACTTTAACCCTTAAAAACAACCGAGCTACTGCTATTAAGTTGAAGTTGTTTGAAGTGACAAAAAATGAATACTCTGTGGTAAGATCAGATGAGGGCGTCCACTATACAGTGGAATTTCTAAGCACTCTCAAATCAACGGGTCTCCAAATGCATAAATTTATCTTTAGAATGGGTCCAGTGATGTTATCAATTTTGATCGGATTTCTCAAGAGGGTTTAGTGTCTATATCACGCATATCCCGAAGATCATAAGACTTCCCTTTTGAATTTAAGAGATTACAGACCTCAAAATCTTATTTGCGATTACAATTAACAAATCTCAAAGACAGACGTTGAAGTTGGTCAAAGTAGATTTTAGGGAGAAGTGGTTCTCACTTGCTGAGTTTTGGGTAATTTGCTCGAGAGTGAGCTGACGCAGTAGCCTGATTATTCTGAGACTGGAAAAAAAGTTAGAAATGTCGTTAGGTATTTCAGAGCAATTTTGAGAATGGCATAACCAAGACCATTAATTATTATATCTTTAGTGTTTTACACGTACATTTACGGACATATTTCGAACCCTACGGCGACGAAGCTAGTACCCTATGAAAAGCAACTTTTTGAAAGCCAGATGAAAAGAAAGTCTACACCAAAATCTTAAATCAATAAGCTCCAAAGGGAAACCAAGAAAAGAGAAAACTAGTAAAAACATGTCAGACCATGGATAGAAGTTGTAATTTTATTGATATGTACTTAGATTGGGCATACATGAAAGGTTTGCAAAAAGCGTCTTTTTCCTACAATGTTCATTATTTCATAAATACATATTAAATAAATTACTGATAACATTTAGAAAGCAACCATACATAACACACATTATGCTTTTTCTAGAAAATGTGTCGGTAAACATTTCACATATCCTTACCTTCGTACATCTGGGCATATTGGGGAAATCCAGCCGCTCGAAGCCACTTGCAAGCTTCAACAGCTTCAATTTCTGGAAAAAAAAGAATATAACATTTATTTACTTTCGTAGAAATCTGGTCGAAAAAAAGTCAATCCCTCCATTGAAATTCCTTTCCAACAACACTATGAAATATCTGTCATATATTTCCTGCTTATTTAAATATACGACTTTAAGCAAATCAGGAAAAATTTGCGATACTGTCACCAACCCCCACAGTAAAATCGATCCACCTACTCTTAACTTATTCACGATTCACCGCCCTGCAAACAGTATACATGGAGCATCAAAATGGCAAGGACAAGCAGAAAACATTAAGGTCCATCCCACAATTTTACAGAAGAATGCCCTTAAAAAGGAATTCACAAGGTTTTAAGAATCCTTAAATGTGGTATTAAATAACCTCACTTGAGCAGGCCAAATTCAGTTAAAATAGGTAATAATGACAAATAATTAGAAAGAGGCAATTTAAAGAATTTCTTTTGAGAAGATAGGCGTTTTCTTTCCTTTCCGTTAGTGAAATTAAGCCGCATAATTCATTACTCCTATTATTTTTACTTCCTTTTACAGAAAAGGACAGTTTAAGACAGAAATTGTTTGAAGTTCTTGCTTTTCCTCTTCTCTAAAAATACTATGTACATAAAAATTTGTTAACAGAATATTTCAATACTTTTTCTGTTCAGTTTAACGATTATAAAGGAATAAAAACTTCTCGGTATAATGACATTCCTAAAGAATTTTTGAAGCAATTAAGCGCACCATTACAGAATTTCTAGGAAAAATTGGAGCCATGTGTACAGAACCAGATGGTGCAGGAGCTTTCTTCTTCTATTCCCAGAGAGAGGTATGTATATATATCGCGATCATGAACAAATTTAATGGATAAATTCCCCATCAAATCGTTATTGTACTTCCATTCCTAGAAATGTTAAGGCAAAAATTTCATGCAAAAAATTGTGGCTTACTTGTAACATTTGTCAGTTTAAAATTACCCAATCTCATCTTCCCTAAAGAATATCTTTCCGTCTAAGCTGTCCTGTGTGCGTCCTAGGGTAGTCCCCTAAGCTTACGCAATACTTTTAAAAAATCGTAATAATAAACATGGCATAATCGCACCGTTAAGAGCCACTGTTACAAGGGGAGCTTGCCTAAGTGGTCGCTAGTTGGACAACTTCTCATTATTATATAAGGGAAGTTTTATGTCAATAGCTTCATCACAGTTTGAGTAATTGATCTACAAAGATCACTATGTCTGTGTTATCGTTGAATTATAAAAAAATTTAGTGCACCGCGTCATCATAAAATTTCTGGTCAAAAAAGGGAAAACGCTGAAAGAAATTTTCAAAGAAATGTCCAAACTTTATGGGGACTCTGGACCATCATCTTCTACGGTCAAACGTTGGGCACGGCTGTCACTGACAAAAACATCAACAAACCAAAAAAAATTGTATTGGAGGACCGCAGAATAAAAATGTGGCAAATATCAGAGGAGTTGAGAGCATAAGTAAAGAGTGAGTTGGTGAAATTTTGCACTCTCATTTGCACATGAGAAAAATCAGCGCGCGTTGGGTACCGCCAAACAGCGGTCGATAAGCAGCGCCGAGTTGAAATTTCACTGGAGTTTTTGGACCTGTGCAAGAACAATTTGGACGAAATTTGTTCCCGAATCGTCCCTGTGATGAAACTTGGATTCGAAAGTACGATCCATAATCAAAACAGGAGTAATTGCAGTGGATAGAAAAAAGACAAAAGTCGTCAAAGAAGTTTAAGGTCGAAAAATCTGGCAGCAAGCTCATGGCCACCATCTTTTGGAATTCTGAAGGAATTCTACTCATCCACTACCTTCCAAAAAAATACTATAAATGCCGCTTTTGAAAAAAATACGTCAAATTATTATAGAGAAAAGAAGAGTCAGCAAAGAAATTTTGTTTTTGCAAGACAATGTGCCAGTTCACACGGCGCAGCTTTCGAGGCTAGCTTTGAGGGGAATTCGCTTCGACGAAATCGATCACCGACTATAGCTACGAGGCCCTCATCAGTTCCTAATGCCATATTAGGATTTTTCCAGTTGGGCATAAGGCGTGCCTCGATTGGTTTCGAAAATTTTGCCAGAATGCAACTATTTCATGGGAATCCTCGGCTGGTCCCAATGATTTTACCAGAACGTAGCAATTTCATAGCAAGCTTCGTTTGGTCCAAATAATATTCGGGACTTGATATGTAATATATATTTTTAGGATGCCGTGCCATGCTGTAATATAATTTTCTATATGTATTTTGTAGCGTAATATAAGAAATCTTATAATGTATTCTTCTTTCTTCTAAAAAAATGATATCATACTGGAAAATAATAATTATAACAATTATTTAAGAACTTTATGTCACAACTACTTTTTATTAAATATAATTTACCAATTTTATATTTATAGGAAATGTTTAGTTACATATTACTATTACTATTTATTTATTAAGGACCCGATTTGTTCCATCTGGAAGTCGTCGCACCGCGGAGCAATAGACAAGAAAGAAAAAACCACGTAAAGAACTTATATCTTTGAAAATAATATCTCATTTTGAAATGCATATGATGCATATGATGTAAAACAAGGAACTCTCTGAATAATTTTGTAAACTCTGTTAACTGACCATTAACGCGAGTCAAAATTTAAATTGTAAGCAATGACATAAAAGCTGTTTTGTTTTGAAATTTCGCCAGCTGATGGCAGTCGATAATGAAGTTCAAAATTTTGGCCCCTCCAAGACCATTTGTTAAGTTTGTAGCTATAGACAAGGACGCCAATATAAATTGAATGGGACTTAGAGGGCATGTAATATGCACTCTTCAACAGAAAGCGGTAATGAATTCCAAATTACTTAGTTTTTGTTACCATATTTGGCAATTTCTCTAGAAAGAAACAAAATCAGGGGAACATTATCACCTCAAAAGAAAATTTAGAGAAAGAAACGATGAGTTGAACACAGAAATCAGGAGAAGCTACACGATTAACAGCTAGAAATTCAAAAAAAAACTTTATTACATTTTGTCCCGTATTTTGATTGACTCAAATTTTACAATTTTTAAGGCATTTTAATTATTATTAGAATCGAATTAGAGAGATGAAAGAAAGGAAAGTTGTGGAAAACTAATTTTTTGAAAACCAAATAAAAGGTGAAATCGTAAATGTGGTTTCAGTTTCATAAACAAACATACTGAGCGTGTTGAACAACATTTTGTGGAAGCTTGGTTTTAAGATCTGGTTGGCGTAGTGCGCCAAGTTCTAGCCCTAACAATTTTCTGATCGGGTTCTTTTTGCAAAAATCCAACTTACTTCTTAAGGAAAATTTATTTTTGTATTCTTTTTTATTAATTAAAATACACTTATTTTCATTACAAACTTTTAGGAAAAATTGTCGATATGTAAAAAGAAAAGAAAATTTTTACTATTAGAAGAAAAATTCTCAAACCTCCCTCCCCCCCACCTTTCTTTGATTTAAGTCTCTTAGTACAAACCACCGACATAAAGAAATGGACCGCTCGTCGTAATGCTATACTTGGTAGCAAAATGGGATCACTTTTCTCAGGTCGTCTCTTTCCGTCTAAGGATGATTCCAGTGGCACTTCAACAGTGTCAGCTGTATTGCAAGCCATGCAAATGAAAAAGTTAAAAGTAGTTGCCTCTTGTTTCGTCTAAGAACGATTTGATAAGAAGAAGACCAGAAAAAGTATGCCCATGTGAGACAGGGCATTGCGCGGTCCAGGAATTTTATATGTCTATGGTACAAACCCATAAACTTATAATTTGTTCGATCAATCGACGATCCTTTTTATTATAAGCTTTCAAAGCAAGCCGTGTATTTTATTCTCCAGAATTTCACGGTAATTTTGCTGTAGGTTGAAAACAACATGGAAAATGGATCACATTTATCTCTAAAACATTGACAGCCAGATAAATATACATACATATATGCATAGTCAAATAAAAGGTCACTTTCTGGAGATTTTAATGTTGTAAAAGTGTACATAAATCTCCGTAAGGTTTTGGTGGCTTGAAAAACGCAAAAATTTCAACAACAAAAATAGTAAATTTTTACTAAATTTTTACTTTTGAGCTTTGATAATTTCTAACAGAAGGAAAGTAGGGAGTATGATCTTATAAAAAATTCCCTATCGAATAACGTTTTGCATGGCTTCAGAAAATGTACAAAACATTCGGCATAAATACCATTTTCGATTACCTAAACTAACAAAAATTCAGCAGCACGTTGAAAAGAAATAACGTAATCATAATAAGGAATATTTCGGAATACCGTAATATATATATGTAGTCACCACATCATTCCCTTGAATTTATATGAGCACCTCTAAGGTATGTTGCACAAACGTGATTATGCTTAACAAAAGCGAATGTGTATTTTTCTCCATGTCGTATAGATTTTTTTCTGCATTATTCCAAAGGGTATTATATAACAGAAATTTCTGATACATTTATAGGTATATTTGTTGTTTGTTCTTTACATTGATATAAATTTTACTTTCTTTTACAGATCAAGTAATCCAATACCTTCGTTACCTAAGGCCATAATGGAAAAATTAAGAATAACCCAGGGAAAATATTTGTTCAGGCTGCACAGACGTATCCAAAATGTTTATTTTATTAATGGCTAAGTTTTTAACATCATTATACTGTTCCACAAGTTACGACAATACTTGACAGGCATTCTCCAGAAATTTTTAATTAAGGCCAATTTTGAGCCCATGCAATACCTCCCCACCCACGTTGCATGGTATGGTTGTTTTCTAATAAACTACGAAATATGTCAACAATGTGTCTCTACCGAGCATGAGACTTATTTCCGTTAAACAAGAAACTTTATAATTACCTTTAGAAATTTCTTGCAAGTCCTTCAAGCAAAGACGTCAAGAAAAGAGGAGTTTATCTTGGACTCATCGCATTCAAGTATCTGACATGTTCTTTAGCAAAATTTATTTGAATTCCAAATGAACTTTCATCTTTCATCTTTAAGTTACATTTGCATACTCTAAAAAAAACAAAATACATATGATCCATGAAATAAAAAGTGGTCGTTTAGTTTACAATAGGTATAATTTTCAACCGTTTTAATTTAATTTATTTATAGCACATTCCCTCTGGGATGTCTACCTCAAGTTTTTGATCACAAGTGGCTTGAATGAAATAGGGTCCTGCAGAAAAAGTAGAATGAAAAACTTTTGAATATAATACGCTCTAATGAACTCCCAAGCCTCAAGGTGCGTCGAAGTTTGTCAGCAATTGAATTTATCCAAATTTAGCTTAAGGAGTGGTATCCAGATTTTGGAAATTTTTATAAAAGATATTCAGATGAAACGTAATACTTTTTGGTATAACATAATAGTCTCACTCTCGCTGCTGTTGCTGACTTCTATGAATTTCCCCGAATCGTGGCGGAATCAGTTCAATGGACTTTACGAAAAAAAAATAATTTGGGAGACGAAGGCATCCCGTCTATTTCCGTTTTAAGCATATGTTCTCGCAATCCTTAGACGTAACGATTAACACATTGAATGCAACACTTAGCATAAAAGCTTTCGTGAGCGAATTACATATTAAAATGCATTTGTCCTGAGGAAGTTTTTAATTGGGGGTCACCGGTGACCCTTATGGCATTCAAGGTGTTAAAGAACTGAAGATAACCAACATTACTCCAGAGCTCTAAAGAATCGATATTTAATATTGACGTCTTGATGGCTTAATGCCAAATATTGACTTGGAAACATTCTTTGGATTGATTGATATTTTAGACCGTATCTGATCTGAAAGTTGGAAATTAAAACCAGAAGAGCATAAAACCTAGGCACTTTATTGAATTTTTACAAATAGAAAAAATGGGATCAGTTCAGCTAGCCTTGATGGATATTTAATTTTGGAAAATTGTTCAAAGGGGATGAATTTAAAATCCCCATTACATCAGCGAAAATCATCTTTTGCGTGCGAGCAACGGAAATTTAGCGCAAATATATCCTTCTAGGGAGAACTTTATATTTCAGTAAATTTTCACACAATCTTAATGAACACTAATGATATATTGGGCTTTATTTATTCCTAATAAAGCCATGAACCCTACGATAAAGATATTGAGAGAGCATTGTCGCCTCAAGAATGTCATCACTTTTGGATTTACCTTATTCATGTGTAGAGTAAAAATTCAATATTTATTATAAGTCGAGACTCGGACGATTCGTAGTTCTTCTACGTATCGCTATATTAGAAAAATATTTTTTCAGATTAAATCATTCGGTGCAGACTATCAATATGTGAGATATGAATTTTGAAGGATATATTTCATACGGAACGGAGGCACCAACATAGAGTTTTTGCAATTTCTACCCGTAAGGGGATGGAAAGAGGAAAATATATTTTTGCGCTAACCAATTTTCCAATATAATGCTTAAAATATGTTTTGGTGAGTATTCTGAATTAGACGAAAAGATTATTAATCCAACAGAACCAGAACCGAACAAAAGTGGCAACCGTTGAAGACTTGAGAATGCAAGTTGACATTGTTCACATTCAGGATAAACCTCTGAAATGGTCATGCATGCTAAAAATGACTAGGCTACCACTATTAATGATATGTTATTGAAGTCGTTTGAAGGTACGGAAATAGTATACAAATTGATAGACTCAGTGGTATGGACAGATGACGCTATCCACTACTCAGTTGATTTTCTAAGCACAAGGATCTCCCACTTCATTTTTAATTAAATTATTAGTTTTCGACATTTACAAATATATTTCGAATCCACGCAGATGGAGTCGCGCGAGCAATAGATAGTCAACTTATAAAAACATTGAACTTACTTTCAGGAACTATAACCGACTTTCAAAACCTTTTAGTTAATTTTAACCGACTTTTGCATTTAATTACAATTGTCGTAGCTAATTTCAATAAATTTACAGAAGTGCCTTTCAAAACATTTAATTTTGATATATACGTAATCCACGGGGACAGAGAATGAGGCCATATACAATAACACCATAAAATATTATCTCACTTGCTATATGCGAAATAAAGCCTTATAATCTCCGTGGTTTTATTGCACACTTTATGATGTAATAATGTCAAGCGAATTAATGCCATGAAATCTTATGGCATTCTTTCGCACTGCCAAATACGAGATGTTCATTTCAGACTATGATTTAGTTGTTTTGAAATGATTTCCGAGGACTACGAGTCCAATGTGATTCTAGTCTTTTGTGAATATTGTTTGACACTTGTAGCAATTTTTTTATTAACATGATACGAATATGTAAATATATTTACTAAAATTCAAAATAATAAATAATTTAATTTTAATTTTTTAATTTAGGTTTTTCCTTTTAAAATAAGTCCTACAAAACGTAATACCTGCAATAATAATTTGTAAAAGGAAAATTAACATCGTTCGGCAACGATACTTGGTGTGTAAATGGACGCCAAATGGCTTGCCGATCGATAAAGTGTTAAAAAAGTATTTTGTGTCCTATAAAACTTAATTAAAAATTTACTATTTTGCTATATTAACAATCTTTTTATATTTGACAATGTGACTTTATATCCAAATTAGTTAACAAAGGTGCGATAATACCATATGGTTTTATTTCATATTAAGGTGGGCAATAAAGTTATGCACAAAACATGACGTTTTCTCACATTTAGACAGTGAGCTAATACCATATATGGTATTATATCATATGGCCTCATTGCACGTCCCCATAATTCACCGGCAAACTTTCACTACGAGCCAAACACAAGAATAATTGAAACTCAATGCAAAAGATTGACAATTGTTCTTCTTCTTCTTTATTAAAAACGTCACTTAATTTCATTATGGTCAGAATCGAATTTGACGACGACTTAGATCGTTCTTAGAACGATCGGGTAAATCTAGCGTAAAAATCCGTAGTGTGTAGCCGGCCTTGTTGCTTTTGCCACGTCTTTCGGCGAATTTCCCGTACGTAATGTGAGCTTTATAGTGCTTCCTCCTACAGGACCTGGAAGTGATGAATCATGGATCTCCGGAGATGTTAATGGAAGGGTTGTTTGAGCTTTTTGCTTTATCGCGCAGTTTTGTATTTATATCCTATAGGGTATATTAGTTTTGAATCAACATTTGTAACGCATAGAACCATTAATTACTCTACAACCAATAGTAATTACCACTTAAATTACTACTTTATTAAAACGGCACCTTCACTTCACAATAGCTTGGGAGAAACAGTTCAAAAAATCCTCAAACCAATCAAAATCGGGCAAGTCCCTAACTTTATGACAAAAACTAAAACTAACTGCAGTTAATCATAATTAATTTACACCTTCCAGAAAGCTTACCTGAGATCAACTTGGAAGGAATCCATGCTTTTTCCATAACTGGATTATTGTTCGCCTTCCTCCAAGCTTCTCCGAGATCAACTTGGAAGCAGTTCGTGCTTTTTGCACTTATTTGGCTTTTTTGCCATTACTAGCTTCCAAGCATCTTCCTGGGGAAGGTCTGACCAAATTTCCCGCCGGGACAGTTCAAATAAATGTCATTTGAATTGGAACACATGAAATTCCATCAGAAACTTTTAAGTATTAATTAAATTGTTTGTGCATCTAAAGATTTCCACCTGGCGTGCACCCCTGAGTATTAGAATTTTAAGAGAGACAAATTTTTATTTTTATTCTTTTGAATTTTTTTGTGAGGCAGAAAATAGAATTAAAATAATAATGGACGGAAAA
>QYTT01090298.1:6966-26316 GCA_006980735.1 Dasypogon diadema
GACTTATTGAGAATTGTGTTGATCGTATAAATGAGGACTTGCAGGGAATTTATAAGTGCTCAGAAGACAATAATCTGACACCTAATCCAAGCAAATCTAATTGCTTAAATGTGTATCGGGTCTTATAAACTCCTTTTTCTCACAAGTTAAATTGAATAATATAGTGCTATATAGTGACCATTTTCGATGTGTGTTTTGAATTAAAAATTCTCCCTCATCTAACTTGTAATTGTTTCATTATTACGTCATTATTCAAATGACAACGATCCAATGGACTTACTATGATCGAATGTCACTTCAAAATTTAGTTTAAAAATGTCACTACGAGGGAGAAAATCTGTATTTGATAGCTATGGATTGAAGACAATGCTTCAAACACCACACTCGACGAGTACTTCCTAATAAGAATGTGAGAAGACAAGAATTGACCAAAAATCGTCTATGAAGATTTGTAGGTGCTAAGTAAATGTTATCTCCTTGGGAGGTATTTCGTGAGTATGATAACATCACACGAAAACATGAAAAATGAAAAGAACCTCACTGAGAGATGACTAGGAAAATTTATAGAGTAGTTCACTGACGCAAAAGTAGTCGATAAAACCTTTACTGTCTGCATGATCTAGTTTCGAAATAATCGAATTTATCTGTCAACTAGTTCTCAACTATAAATGTAAGATACCACGCCAGTTTTGAAAAAATTCAAATTTTGGTTAAGAAAAGTGCATTACGTTATCAAGTGCTTGTCTCCAAAAGGCTCTGTGTTTAATGGATTTGGTTCATTCATTCATTTTGTCAGATGGAAGAAAATATTTCTCCAGAAGGGAAAAAAAAGTTTGTCGAATGGAATATGGATGAATGGAGCAGAGACAATAAATTTGCCCTTAAGGAAAGTGTAACTACGAATCATGGTTCATTTCTAAGTAGTAGAAAATAAAACTAAGACATTTTCTATTTTCTATCAATCTATTCCGTTCTAATCTCTCCTTTAGATAATTATAATTCTTTTACCATCTCTCTGCAGTAGTAGTCCCTTAAATAAAATGTTTAAACACTTTTTTTTGATTTCCTCACAGCCATCATAAAGAGACCACTCCATATCGTGCCCTTGTGCACTTTCTGCCGCATTCCATCGCAGCCAATATTTGATGGCTTTTTATGGTAGTCCTGAGCAGCATCCCTGTGCCCTCCTACCATAAAATTTTATCTTTCTACCATCGTATGCGGAAACAGTATCTTCTCGATAATCCTCCTTTCGTTTGTCCTCAAATTTGAGAATAGGCCAGATGTTCGAGACTGATGGATCCGCATTTTGGCACTGGTGGATAGTTAACGATTACCGTCGAAGGATTTGTGTATTCATTTCGCATATAAAACAAAGCGGTCATACAAAGCACGGGCGGGAATTGCTTTAAGTGTACACTTGGAGTTTTTTTCCATTGTGCCTTGAGCTTGACTATAAAAAGAACGACTGCAGAGTGGATGACTGGGAGCTTTTCCATTTACCACCAACTACCCCACCACCCTCCTCGACTTCCCAGTCGATAGCATGATGCACTCTTTTTAAAGAGGACGGCGATACCAGGCGCGCTCATCGCCATCTTTACCGTTCCTGAATCAAGTCCACGAGTTTAACAATATTTAATGGATTCTCTGGGTCGATGGAAATATGCCGTGTCAGCTCAACCAATGCAAAAGGGAGGGCAGAATAGGCAAGCAGACGCAAGGGTAAGGATAACTCGCTTATTGGAGCCTCTGCTGTTACTCTTCGTTTTGTTCTAGTGATTCAATATGAAAATTGGAGTAAAAGCGGTTAAGGTCACATAGGGTGAAGGGCACCATTAAATTGAAAAATTGTGTCCTCCCTATGCTGGGTGAAATGAAGGAGGAGAGCAGACATGTGCTTGCTTTCTTTGAAATTTTTCTATGATTCTTTTATTGGATTTGGTGCAGTGAAGGAATTCTCTCTTTGAGGGGAGGAAACGTGGTGCTTTTTTGAATTTAATTTTATTGGTCCTTCAAAGTGTTAGGCAGCGGGAACTTCTTCCAATCCTATATTTCTGGCTTGATTATTTTTTTTTTTTTAAATTTTTACAGCATGAGATATTGTTCTATCCTGAAGAAAAATGATCTTGAGTAGAGCTCCTACAATCTGATAGATTTCTCTATCAAAACCTTTCGAAATCCACTTTAAGCAATTTATTAATATGTTTTCGTTTACAGGAAAAAAAAATCTGTTAACCGCCAGTACAACTACATCAAAAAGTTGAAACGATCCATAGTAGCTCTTCCACAGAGTGAGGATATTGCGGCAAAACTTAAAAGCATCCAACAATTCCCAAGTGAAAATGGCGTAACGAAGTGATCAAACCGATCGTTACCGCAAAAACCACGATCTTCTTAAAAGCTTTAATTCAATACTTCATTAGCGAGTAATGAACTTCAGTTGCAATAATGATGACGCGCGAAAATGTGTTCACATTCATGAGACTGATCACCGCAGCAGGGGCAAGAAAAGCAAGAAAAATCCGAAAGTCTGAATCAGTCCATGACTGCGCTCCGGTGATCATTTCACTTGATTAACCTCAATTAAAGTTATTAATTTTCCGCGATTCATGTTCTAATTCCGATTCGTTTTCAGTTAGCGCCGCCGGTCGTTCATCCAATGCAGCAGTGGCCCACGTTTTTCTAGAAATCCCTAAACAAGATCGGTCAAAGTACAGCACCGTGGTCAATATCATCTGGTCTGGTCTGGTCTGGTGTTCTTCAGACTGAAATGTGATGATCATCTTCATCATCACCAACATCACTGGCTGTAATGGTCTCATTTGCATGCTGCTGCTACTGCTGCCGGCTGATGACAATCTCAATCAGAGTCTGAACATCGGTTTCAGTAGAGAAGAGCTGCAATTTATGATCGCAGCGGTCGCTTTTTTGTTTGCTCCCTTGAAGCTTTGATTTGGTGCGTATATTGCTGTTATGGTGTTTTACTGTTGTTGGTAGAAAAGCACGGCTCGACCCGCTTTATGGTGTGCCTATATCATGTGCCGTCGTAAGTCGAGCTTATCCCTGATCACGCACGGTCGTCCAAAAAAGGCCCTCATTTATATGTTAATTTGATTAGCATAACATCGTTAGGTCTCAGATGATCTGCCCCAGACGATGAATTGTTTGTTTTCGGTGTGCTCTATGGATATGGGGACAAATCGGCGTACTCTATGGATTTGGGGACAACAACAAAAAAAAATTTTATGTGCTATGATGCTTGAAAGTGGTGGTCGCACTGATACCGTTTCGTTTGTTTAATTTTGTGGGCAACATTTCATTTCATCTCGCCTTGAGAAAGGTTATCAGAGGTCAGAACAAATGTAAAACCGAGCGCAATTACTTAACATCACTGAAATCGATTATTCATTTGCTGGAGATTACTTAACAACACAGCAGAGAAAAGGCGTATCTTTCCATTCGAGATTGCGAACTACGTTCATTTTTGGATTTAGAGCTGATTGCAACAGTTTTGTTGCACAAAACCGACAAAAGATAAATTTAAAAACGTAAAGGAAAGGCTTGGTTTGTTCCATCATATACCGACCAGCATTACTGGACAAACCCCTATTTGTTCTAGAATTTCCTTCATTATGAAAGATTCCTACAGATTTTATTGTTATTATCCAAGAACTGACAAAACCTGAAGAATAAAATCGATAAGTTGAGTGATGTTTTACAGAAAAGCAGGTATGTAGAACTGTAAACGATAGTCAGTCTTCTTCCTTACCATTTGAGCATTGTGAGGTGGTGAACTATTAACTCTTTCTTAATCCTTAGTACACGCATGCCTTTAAATCGCTAAACGTCAAGTATTAAAATAAATATTTAAGCTCTTAGTATTAATATTGGCACATCGTAATTACACCTTATCGTGGACTTCAAGCTACAGCTCCAAATTGTTATTTTAGTAAACTCTAGTAACGACACTATTGCGCCTTTCTAGAAGAGTGCTCGAAAATTTTTGGGAATTTGTCCTACCAAAGTGCTAAAAGTTTACACCATGGTTTCTCCTACGCAGTCCTCAATAATTTTAACAATATCGTTTGAAGACAGGGAAAATAAGACTGGACTTAGTATTGAACGCTGTGGAACATCACAATTAATAACTAATACTGAGAAGAGACTATCTTTCAATCTTGCTTACTGTAAAATCGCAGAGAAAATTGTTCAAAAGCCTGATTGCAGAGAACTTCAATTTATATCGGTTGACAATCTTTTTCAGGAGCTTTAAAAGTATAACACTGTCAAAGGCTCCATAAAAATTAATAAAAAACGAGGTAACTCTCATTACCCGAATCCAATACAAAGCGAATATCCCTTAAGACTAGCAGTCTGACAGCTGCAATTGGGTCTCAAACCCGATTTCTATTCCAACAAAAATCGATCTATCTTTGTTCCAATGCCTTGCCAAGACATATGAGTATATTAAATGGATGAAAGTTCGAAGGATCACTAGGATATGACAGATATAAAATAGGAGAATACTCCCAACGATTTTAAGAAGTACGGCGGAATGTTGTCAGAATCAACAGTGTTTGTTGTAACAGTTTGAAAGTCATCCAGGACTTCGTTTGAATTAAAACGCCGAAAACTGAAATCCTCGGAGCTTTCATTTAAGAACTAGGCATATAAACTGTCTGACAGGATAAGTATATCTAAAAACGTACAATCAGGTAGATCAGGGCTTTAGGTTAAAGTACCAATAGATGGCATACCTAATAACTTATATCAATGCATGGTACTTCTGGTGTAAAGCTAGCTTACTACGTTATAATGCTCCTCTTGTTGCAACTTACAGACTTTTCATATTATGAACTTCTGTTGTTGAAAATCCATCGGTTGCTGCGTTGTTGCTGAACTATATGCCGCCATAATGGCACTACTTCGTTTTATGATAGCTGTGATATCGGAAGTACATCCTAGATATCTTTATGAAATTATCAATTCGGACAGCGCGCAAAATTCTGACAAAACTTTTAAAAGTTTGTATGTCAAGTACCTACAGGAAAAGCAATTTTGAAAATAATCAAAAAAGATATTTTTATTTCCACTAAAATCTTATCGGTTTTGTACCTTAACGAGTTGTACAAAAATATCTGTTGATAAGCCCATAGTAATTTAAAACTCTCTAATTTTGAGCGACTAATAACCTCTTTCCATATAATCTCTATAGCGATTATTATCACGTAATGTCCATTCCAGTCAATCTTATTGGGTAAAAATAAATTCTGATTCTCCACGTATTATGTGTTTTCCTATAGACCAATTTCCATATGAAATATTCGCAGAAAGGTATATTTTCCGATTGATGAAGTAATCAAAAATTCATGGTGACAAAAAGTATTTTTAGAAGCACGCAATGATCCCGATTTGTTCTTTTGTCAGCTCCTTCAAATTCTTTCACCATTCTCATAGATTGTACAATTTATTAGTGTCACCTCTAATTTACAGGGAATTTTTTGATTGACTGACAGATGACTATCTGTTTTGGAGAACCTCTTTGGCCTTGTTTCTAGATATTTTGGTCATGAACTGTTCGAAAGCTCATTAAAACAACATTAACGTGACCACTTTGTGCTTTGATGCTTTTCATACGTCTTTTAATTTATGAAAGTTGATAACGTTCCTCTGTTATTGGAAGTCGTCCAATTTACAGAGTCTACTTGAGGCGCACCCAGTCCAATGTAAAAGAAAATTATGTTCAGTCAGCAAAAGAGATACATAACAAGGGAGTGTTCGTGTAATGCACGCATTTAGTATGACACGTGTACACAGCAATTATGTAAAGGTAGATATGACTTCCAACTGAGTTCTGATTAAGTTCTTTTGCCTTAGTTACAAATTTTTTGTTTTCTTTTTGCAGGGAAATGAAAAAAAATTCTTCAAGTTTTTGATGAACAGGTTAAATGTTTTCTACGTTTTTCTACTTGGGGACTGTTGACGAAGGATACCCATGGTACGCAACGAAAATGTACCCACCCAGACTACATAATTATGTGTAGAGTCCTTGTAAATAAAACAAAAACAAGATGTAAGGAGTGAGAAACAACTTGGAGTTTTCCTAGCAGTTTGTTACATTATATGTTATATGGATTTGCGTCAGTTTACCCTACAGGACGCACGATTTTACTATATCACTAATTGTCTTTTAAAATATTGTAAACCTTACTGAAAGATAATTCGGAACGAGAAGAGATCCTTCTTTGGAAGCTAGTAAAACATTTAACTCAAAACCATAAAAAATAGACCTCTAAAGGGGAAATTTCTTAATTTAAAAATTTAAATGCGTTTTGTAATTAACTATGGATGATAAAAGTGGAAAATGTAGAAAACATAGACGTCGTTTAATGGTGTCAAGAGTGGAAAAGATCAGCTACTATTAAACGGTGAAAGACAAGGAGTGCAACAGAACATTACGAGGGAAACAAAAAAAAACATACCAGAGAACTCTCGACAAGTGTGTAAAAAAAATTGACTTTTTACTCAAAAAAGAAGTAGGCTGGGCATAGTGAAAGAATCTGACTATAACGAATATAATCTAGTTCACACAACATGTGGAATGAAATGAGACTTTTTTTTTACAAAAAGTGTTTCATCGAAAATATAAACTATATAATTAGGCTTATGCTGATTCCTTGATACCTTATATGATATAA
Source organism: Dasypogon diadema (assembly GCA_006980735.1). Lineage (NCBI taxonomy): Eukaryota > Metazoa > Arthropoda > Insecta > Diptera > Asilidae > Dasypogon > Dasypogon diadema. The sequence continues at coordinate 13,668 of QYTT01090298.1, forward strand.
CAAGCCTTTAAAGTGATAAGTTGCTTCCCTTTCTAATTATGTCCAATAATCCAAAAATTCAATATGGCGGCCAAACCAAGGAAAGGGGGGACGTGGCCTATTTTCGTTTTTCTAACATGGAGTCTCATAAAACACATCTATACAAAATTTCAAAATGGTAGGTTGCTTCCCCCTTGAATTATGTCCAATAATCGGCCCTGTCCTGCTTGCTCGAAAAAATACACTCCAACCAAAGCTTGTACAGTATGATTATGTTCTTAAATTCATTTTGTGAGACTCCATTACATCATCAATCAAAGGTTTGAGAAGTAGAAATGTTATGGACCCGGCAAATAAATTCAATTCTCAACGTTTCAATTTAGCCCAGTTATATATGCTGATTGGTCTAAATTAGTGAAGCCACGTTTTGAAAGCCATGTAGATCTCGTAAAGAAGTGAAGTTTTTCTTCACTGGACTTGTACGATTTCTTGACTAAATATTGTCAATTTTTGTAATAGTTTGTTATAACTTACCCTCCCAAGACCGTATCGAAACAAAGGTCGAATTCCCTTGTGAAAGAAATCTTACATACAACATCGAGGGTCGTATTCAAAAGGCTGTTGTTCAAAAGCCCATTTATGTTCATTATTTACGATTTACGGTTTGTTCTCTAACTTTGGACTAATTAACTTATGTTAATTAGCCTAAATCAGTAAGTTTATGTCCGTCACCTGCGGATATAACTTTAACAGCACTTGTAATCTCAAAGTATTCACTTCTTTACATTTTTAAACTAAACAGTGATTTTACTACAACTGCTTTTAGACCAAATATCCAAAGACATATATTCACCAGAAAAACTCATATGTTCAAGGTAAGATTTAAATAACAGCACAGCAGTAAATCACCCAATTTTCCGGCTAATTTAATCAGAATCACCTTCCTATATGAGTACACCTGTCGCTATGTATCTACTTTCTTTCACTCTGTCCTCACCACCGTTCATGATTCTCATGTAGTGGTAGTGAGTGACTTCAGTTGACTATATCCGAATGATAGAATGTTACACATCGATAAGATTTCCTTTTCTTTGCTCGTGCCACGTATTGACTTCGTCGAATTCCGAGAAAATTTACTTTCGGAAGCATCCCCTACAAATCCAAGAAGTTCAAGCGACAATATTGCCTTCCACACTTCCTGATGTTTTTATTTTCTACTCACCAGGCACAGGTAAAATTAGGTGCGAAAAGTTGTTATTCTATGGAGGAATACTGTGATAAAAGTAAACACGTGTCAGCTGATAAATTCCGTGTGCAGACACAGATGGAAAGCCTAATCGATACCCACCCGTAGTTGGAAGATGCCCATAAGTGTGGTTGTGGTTAAGTAAAGCTTCTTGAAAGGCTTTTCCTGTTAATGACTTAAAAACACAATGATAGCCATAACCATTACGTAAGATAGTCCTGTTCTGCTGACTTCTACTGAATTAAGATGAAGATGTGTTTAATAGACAACGACTTTGGTAGGCTTCACTGAATTGCATGCAGTCAGGCGAGAATAAAAATGGCAAAAACAACAGAGGGTGTGTCCTTTTAATAGGGTAGTCATTATTACTCCATGTGTGAAACAAGAGATTCAGTGAGAGACGAATTCGAGGTAAATGAAAGCTAAAACCAGCAGTCCCAGTCGCATATGATGGGATGCTGCTAATTGCTAAATTCGCTCTTTTTGTTTTACCTACCAATAAGAAGTTAACGTGACCAATTACCTCGGTTAGATAATGAGGAACCCAAAAGCCCTGTACCCTACACTAAAGTATACCTTTTCGATATACGCCTCTGATCTCACGCTAATTAACACCGAAATTAGTAAAAATGCAACTACACTCAGGCTTTCTAGGGTTAATATAGTTGTTGACATCGGCACTGTCTGTCCTCGGCTTCATCTAATTCGTGATCACTTAATGCAAAATGCAACCTCTTAGGACTTTTAAATTAATCACGATCTCGATCGGATCGTGCGTTACATCTTGTCTTCCATTCGAGTTAAATTGACACCGCCATCGAATGAATTAAACATGAAAAAAGTCATCCATATCCGTCAGCAGCTGCAAGCATTTGATGGACAAAAGACAAACTTGTCTCCTCCTCTGGTGGTGACATCTTGTCATAAAACAAGGCAACTGTCAAACCTCATCTTTCGTCGTAGGGCTACCAACTCTTTTCTGTTCACTACTCCAGCCGAAGGGTCATATAGACTAGAGTTTTTCCAAGGGGATTTTCTATTTTTGGAAAGAGAGAGAGAGCTCCACAATCCGCAAGATTATGGTCACCTCATAAATATTCAAGTTTGGTTGAACTGCAAAATGCATGGGAATCGTCTGGTTGGTTTTGTCCCGATCCTCCGCATATATCCATCCATCCACTTTGTGTCCAGTTTAGTTAGAAATTTTAAATCACTGCCGATGTCGTATAAGAAAATTCAATAGCTTGGGCAAAGGCACGTTATAAATACGCGGACGGACAGACTAAACCCGTTTTCAAGTTGAACCAATCTATTTCCTATGCGATTACTCATGCCCGTTTATTTGAAGAGCGATTATCACCTCTATAAATTGTGGTGGACAGTTGAGATAAGTATCGGGGAAATGAAATGAAATTCATGCTCTTTTTGTGTAATTTCAATGCAGATATCGTATAATTTACAAAGATAGCCATTCATCGGTTTGTGCGCCTTAATTGAGATTTGTCATAAGAGATTACTGCTTGTCTAAAGACGCATAGATTGTTTTTAGAAGATTTGTGTAACTGCCTTCTAAGGTGACCTAGGTTTACACTTAATGGTCTAATTTTACTAACTTTGATAGGGAACTTGACAATTACCAGGAACTCTTATCCGACCAATTGAAAGTTTTGGCTTCGGGTTCCTTCGATGTCGACTAATTGCGCTCAATGAAATATTGCAATAATTAGTGATCTGGGATCTACCTTGCAATACTGGGCATGAAATAGGGAGATTTCCTCATATGTTGCCATAAGATCATAATGAAGATAAGATACCTTTCTCCAATTTAAAGACACCAACCCAAGCTTTAATTTCTAAGCACACAATTGTGGCTTTTTCGACGCTCTGTTCTTAGTGTACGTTAGGGACTTGTTAGTGTCCAAACACAAGCTCCTGTTTTCGATTTTTTTTCAAGGATAGGTGTAAAAAAACAGCACCAGAAATCAATTAGGCAATCATGAACTTAAGGCTTTGTCTCCGAATATTGGTGAAATCCTGGTGTTACTCTTATATAATTTATTGTGTAACGATAAGCATAAATCCCTTCATTTTGGTCTAACGATAGTACATTAAAATCGTTGTGGTATCTAAATATGGTAATAATATAAGAAACTTAGGGAATATTCTATAGACGATAGACTTGGTTAAGAACCGAAAAAGTGAAAAGGTAGGGTGAATAACCCTGTACGGCTCGCCCACTAACAGGGCAGCTTCGAAAAACTGATAACTGTTTTTCCCATCTACACGTGGGCCCAAAAATGGAGACAAATCTAAAAAGAGAGCTGATGAAGATGGTGCTCCTCAAATTGTGTCTTGTAACCGAAGAGATCGCCAGTGTGTGAGAGCCTCAAAGGGGAGTTATCAAAGATTCCTGATGACCTCACCGGTGGGGGACGATCAAAACGCCAAGCATAAAAAACGGATTTGTCTATGCGGTCCAGCAAGGAAGGGTCTTCGATGGTTTATCAGAGAAGATCATATTATAGCGGGGAAAGCTAATCAGACTTAAGAAGCGACGGTTCTATCTTAACACAACATGCGTGAAGTAGCAAACCTCATCTGGTAGCATAAAAATAAAGGCTTATCTTTTCTAAAGATCCCAATCATTCTCGGGCTCGTATTCAGACATTACCCCAAACCGTAAGAAGGTATTATAAGTGCTTAACACGTTCATGTCGGGGTGACCCACCGGAGGATCACACTTGACTGTTCCGTGGGGCGGCGTGACCCACCGGTTGGTCACACTTGACACTTCCGTGGGGTGGCGTGACCCACTAGTGGGTCACACTTGACACTTCCGTGGGGTGGCGTGACCCACTAGTGGGTCACGCTTTGTTCGTTGGTTCGAACTCACAAGAGTGTCGCCCCGCCCCACAAAGCGTAACGAGATAAGATAGTCCCGCCTCACACGAAAAAACGTAGATATTTGCTCCGGCGTGAACGTGTTAAAACTGAGCGTCAATGAAACATATCTAAAGCAATGTGAAATGCTTTGAAGTATATAATAAAATAATATGCCTTGTCGTAATTCAAAAGAAATAGACATGATTCTGGAAATAAGCCTTAATTTGGATTAGTTCACCAGTACTCTGAATCCCAGCTTGATGAAAACTTTTTGGGGAATTATTAGAAGACAACAAACCGCCATAAACACAGAGTTCAACAACTAAAACACGGCTAAAGAGGTCCCAGTACGATTGGCTACCACACATCTTATCGTTAATTCCAGCGGCATTCCTTTGACCTTGTTAAGTACCTCCCTCCGCGCAATACATATGTTAACAGTAACGCTCATCCTATGCCATGCGGATAAGATTCGACCAACCTGTAAAATTTTTGTAATTTCTTCTAAATTAGTTAAGGTGCGAAAGGTGTGATAAGGGGAAACAGGGATACTATAATTTTAGTGTTAATTTATAACTCTGAGAGTAATTTTGCCCTTGATTTTTACCACCACCTGCCGTTTAAATACCTATACTGCTGGAACGCTTAGACAATTATTGCTATAGTACTTGCTCGAATTGATGATGATACTATCGTTACCAATTTGATTTTCAAAGCAACTACCTTTGCTACTGCCATCTAAATGTCAAAGCTAGAATATAAAGCAACCTGAGATTTTTTATTGTAACTGTTGCCATTTGAAACATGCATTTTCTACATTACGACAGAAATTCCAATTTCCATTCTTCTTAAAATGTATCCGATTACTCAGAGAGCAAAAATAATGAAGCCTAGCTGTATTCTGGGGCAAGTACACACCAGAAAGCATACACTCGCGCCCATAATTGCATATTTTCTTTGAAAAGGGGGCGCAAAAACCTCTCCATTAGCGGTGCAATCCACGTCTCATAATTAATTCTTACATAATTTTTATCGTCTCATCATTTTACAGAAGTAAACACAGCTAACTAAACAAGGAAATTTTTTCTGACATCACTTGTCGCCAAGATATGGAAGGGGAAGCATATAGCCGACGGAGACGATTTCTATGTGCAGATAGTTTCCTGGGCATCGGATGGCGAGACTGAAGAAGCTTCATAGCATGCTTCACTTGAAATATTACATCACTACAGTCAAGTCTTCCGAACTAAATCGTTTCAATCGTCTCATAATTTCCAGGTTGATGGCATAGCATTGGTTGCTATAAAATCTGAGAAAAGTTGAACAGATCATAGACTCAGTAGAGCGAAGGAATTAGCTGTGCAAAGCCAAGATGTTGAGGTGAGTTGACGTGCTAGAACGCGGAACTAGCGTTTCTAACGCTTGCGCGCAAGTAAATCGACTTTTAAGACATTTGCACATGCGAGCGCGTGCAATGAAAAACAATTATTTCCGCCTTAAAACTGAATGGACGGCTGGCTGAATAAACGAGACTTACAGGCATGGAACGAGATTTTTCTCAATTAACTTGCTTTGTGTGATGGGCTTCGGCAACTAAGGCCACTGAGGGATGAAATGAAGAAAATTCTCCCAATGAGTAGTTAATTAAGGCCGTGACCTCCTGTGAAGGAAGTTCCGTTTATTACATAGTTCCAGTAGCATTTTCAGTTACATATGTATTTTCATGCCAAAAAACACAGAGTATCCTTAAACTTATATCCTGTTTCTGGGTGATGATGGTCCCTAATACCCCAAATCTTTTACACATTCGACACATGTCCTTCCACAGTTCACAACAATGTATCATTTCTTGTCCTCCACAAAATTTCATCCTTGCTGCTGTCGTTATTTCCTGGCGCCTTTTATAGGGTAAAAAATCAATCATACCCACATTGGAGCTTTTTTCCAGCTCCTACGTCCACGTACAGCCATGTATCGCACATCCTCATGCAAACATTCAGAAAGGGCAATCTTTTTACCATGGTAATATCGTCATGCTTGGGATGCTCCATTCTATCTCAGGGAAAATTTCCATAGATCTCTGAAGAATACCGAAACGTTGTGGCTCTTGACGATTTCCGCCGTTATCTTTTATTCACTATCCAAGTGGGGACAGAGAGAAGATTCACCAAGACGATGGAGGCGTCAAGAGAATTTTACCATTTAATTTGCCACTTAAACTGATGGATCATCTTCATCTCCAAAATGTATGGCACCAGGCACATCCCCTCTGACATTCTTTTTTCTGTCATCGTTGTTGTTGGTGTATTGTGCTCAGATTTTGTTCTCTGCTCGTAAAACAATGAAGAACCATCGGATAAAAAGAAAATGATGAAAGGACCATGACCCATGACTTGGAGAAATTAATTTATTGGACCACGGGAAATGACTGACTTTCAACTTGTTCTGTGGCTTTTAAGACAAAGACGATGGCAAGGTTACGGAGAAAAGACATTATGTAAGGAGAGTGTATTGAGTTTTCTTCGTTTCTAGAACTAAAATTATAACAATTGCCAACTTTGGTCCATATGCTGATTTAGAAAATATGACTTTGGGTTGGGTAGTAATGCACTCCAATACTATGAATTTTGCTTAAATGAAGATAGGTGAATTTGAAAAGAATTCGCCATCGTATGCCATATCCCACATTATCTACATTGGAAATTTCATGGAAAAATCAATCATATTAGAGTGTTTGTAAAAATTTTTGTGGCGCTGGTGTAAAGAATCTCCCGTTCTATTTGCGAAACGATATTCAAATTTAGTTGCCACCGGAATAATATATGATATCGGTTTGTTGTATATGAAAAAGAGCTCTTTAGAGAGCCTAATAATGGAGCACAAAGAGCGCATGTCCTCTTGAACGTATCCTTAGCTGAACTTACAATAAATACTGATAAAAACTGCTTCTGCGGAAAGGAGTTTAAATCTTTGGATTTCTTGGTTGAAGACAGCATTTTAAAGACTAGCTGTTCCAAATGTTTGGCTTTCACACGAAAGGATTATTAAAACATTGCTCCAGACATGTGTTATGGTTTTAAGTTAACTCGCCCGTCGCTGTCGGCGTATGAATCCCAATCTATTCGAAACGCAGGCTAATTACGAGGAATATTCTGGACGATTGTGTCATACCAACGAGCAGCTTATTTTGGCATTGGTGCTCGTAATATGACGGCTTTCATAGTACTTTATATCGCCTTACATAGATGCATACGTCCAACAATATCAGATCTACAAAGAGATTAAAGGTCAGGATCAGATGTTAATGAGTTTTTTTTTTCGAAGGTGAGGTTATTCTAAAGTCGATCTCTTTGGATAACGGGGCAGGTTTACACCCTCACTATATCGGCAAATTTTTAACAGATTTCAGTAGGAAACACCTTAGGATGGCCAAACTTTTATCCTTTTCACGGGAATTGGAAGGTGAGATCAGGATATAAATCTTCTTAACTTGGGACATGCCTTTAACCTTTAATCAATACGATCTGATCCATACAACACTGCGTGGATGCAATGATACCACACGGGTATGGATATTCCCCCTTGCAGCGATTGATCTGATGAAAAGATGTTAGTCTTTGATGAGGTCAGCTGCCTTGTCTCTCATATTTTCTCAATGATTGACGGCCTGGTCCACGAAAAGGACAAATTTAAGAACTAAGAACGATAAACTCCAACCTGAAAAAAATTGGAATATCAAACTGAAGACTTTAGACAATGAGAAAATAGGCTCTATCAAGCTCTTATAGTACTAACTAGCAATCGGAAGTATACAAGAAAGTGTAATCTGGTGGGCATTCAAACCGCTTTTCTGCTAGCAATGAGATTTCCAATGAACTGTTTACATGAGATGTAAACAGCGTCGGTTGCTGGGGTTTGAACCTCTAAGAGGTTAGAAGTTTCAGCCATTTTTAAGTGGAACAATTTATTTGCTTGGAAGTGTAGGGATTTTTAAAATGTTAGTCGGTTTCAATAAAAGGTTTGTTCATTACAATAATTCAATTTATTCTCTGTAACTGAGTATCAGCCATAACGGTTATATTGACCAATCGATAGGCAACTAGAGGTAAGCACTGATTGCTGTGATTGATTGCGTAATAAACTAACCAGAGAAGCAGAACTCAGTTGTTTTTATTGCCCATATCTGCATATATACCCCAGAAGTGTTTTTAAAATATTGAAGAAGTGTAAAGAAAATCCAATGACTTTCATTTGCTACTCTAAAGGAAGGAAATGTTTCATCTATTTTGGTCCTTCGAACCGAATTGATATCAATTCCTTATCAGTAAAGGCTTACCTCCAAGCCCTCATTTTTTATCTAAGACACTCTAAACTAAGCTCTAAATGCCAATTTTATCAGTATAAAAAAAACACCCAACGCAATACAAAAATCTGTCTCTTTCAAAATTTCAACATCATGCTTGTGTTCGCTTATCGCATACCCCTTTGACAAATTGTAATTTTACTAAAGAAAAAAATTATCTACAAAAGATGAAATAATCCTATAAATTAAATATTGTGATACTAGCCAAGAGTAAATAACAGATTTCCTTGGCTACGATATTTTTTTCAATCCGATAAGTAACAGGTTCCAGCCATGACGTGGAGAGATAACTTTTAAAGAGGACAAAACACAAATTGGGGTCACATTCACTATAGCTTTGGCTAGGTGGATTTAATCAAAGTTCAAAGCCCACATGACTCCTTTTCCATGCTTTTTTTTCCTTTTCTATTTTCAACCGGGTAAAACAAAAAAAAGGCAGTAAATGGGCACTTGAAACACTACGGGTGCTCTCTCATTATCATAAAATATGATCCTACAGTCTACATACCACCCCCTAGCCCCTAGCCATTTTTGTGTGAACAATTTTCTAGACTTCAAATTGCGTGCGATTTTTAATTTACACGACCATCGGCTCCCACAACAAAACTTTACCCTCTCCTCTGTTTATGTCTGAGACTTGAAATAGGTAACCAGTCTTATTTTCCCTGACAGATGTATTTTCATAATTTTTATACGAGTACATGTAAACAATTTTTTACTTTTATTCCAGCGCTGTTAACAAATCATACGCTAAATTAAGCTAGCGCAAAACTAGGAAAAAAATACATAGATAATAAACTAGACGAGCTTTTATGTTTTCGGAGAAAAATTTCCACGTATCAACCATGCAGAAAATCCGGCATTTTTCTGATATTGCCAGGAGAAATGTTCTAAATGGATTTCTTTGGAACTGCAAATGTCTGACGAAAATCTGTTTGATCATATTGTGTTCTTTCACTGTTAAAAAGCGGCAAACGCAAAAGGTAATTAACTTTTCAGGTGAAATCATTAACAGACAGTTACTGATGAGATTATATGAGTTGGAAATAGAAATACAGAACTCCACAAACTTTGTGCACAAAGTTATTGGGTATCTTGCTCTGAGCAAAATGTGTGGTTCATTGTACGGAGTCATGTGTAACAAATAATTTAAAGCCAGTACTTTTACTTATTAGGTTTCACCCAAGATTTTCATTATATATTGTTTGAGGTTTACAACAAATCAAGACAGAACTTTCCTGTAAAGCATCTACTTACTTTTATCTGACAACTACAGATAACTTTACAAGACTTTTATTTTTAAGTACTATACATCTGTAGAAGGATACCATTAAAGCCCCCGGGATGTAAACTCTCTTACAAGCCGTGAACCAGAGAAAGCAACGCACACAACTACTAGGAGGTGTAGAACTAAAATTCAGATCAAATTGCATTGATTTCTATGGGAGAACGGATTTTTCTTTTAGTTGAAACTGGTGTAGTTCCAAAACTATCCTTCCAACTTAAATATGGTTTCCTAGAAATATTAAGTCTAATATGTCTACTTTCTATTGGTGTGAAAATAATTAATAGTATATAAGCCCTGCATGTTTTTGCATTCGAAATAAACTGTGAGCTGTAACTCGCTTTCTACTGGCTGCCGCTGGTATATAAGCGAAAAGTGGTTAGAGTTTGGTTTAGACTGAAAATTTTATGTAATTTTGTTAAATAAAACATATTAAATTTTATATCATTAGAAAGGTAAAGAACCGGGTTTTAATTACTTAGAAGGTGATTTTGCTGTAAAATGAATAATTTAGGCACCATAGGGTGATGAACAAAAAGTTTTATCGTGTGGTCCATAAGAATTAATGTAATTTGACTAAATTCGAGGGACCATACCTTCCAGGTAGAAAATTTCTACTTCATTTAATTTCTCGCATTTGGTTACCAAAACTATTCCTGATGTTCTCAGTAATAGTTTTCAGATCATGAAGGTGAAAGAAACGTACTCTCAGGCATGCCAAATTTTATGTGGGATTCCACAACCCTCTTTTCGGATGATGTTCAAATCTATCATAAAAATGTACTAGAATAGAACAGAATAAAGAATAAGTTTTCGATCTTATCGGCCATAACCTAAGACGAGATTTATACTTCATCTTTCGATACAAACCTTAAGTTCAAACTTTTATGATTTAATATTTATTTGGTCTCGTAAAAAGATCAATAATAGATGCAAAAAGAAAAAAGAAACGGACCGAAACTGGAGCCTTGAGGTAGACCACAATGGGGGATTCTAGATTTGAAAATCAAATAATTTACCTGCATTAGTTGTCCTCGTCCCCACAAGAAACTCATGGCTAAAAAAGGGAATATGAATATTTTTGAGAGCTTGATAAGTAGATCAACGGCAGCATGGATATCTTTAATAATCTGGTTTCACAACTGTGTAATGAGCGGAATTTCGATTGCCAAATTGATAATAAAATCATTTGCTGAGGAACTCGTATATTGCATGAACTTTTGCAATGCTTTAACAAAATATCAAGGAATACTAATTGCATGTAGATTACTGAGGCCTGAATGGTGATATATTTAGATAGCAATATGGGTTATGTTGCATATTATAAAAAGAGCAATAGTCTTAAGAAAACGAGGAGATAGACCATCAGGTACAGCCATTTTGAATTTTATACTTGAGACAGACTACGATACTTAACCCTTCGACACATAATGAGCTAGATCTACGCCAAAATATATTGGGATACCCGGGTGTCCACATGCAATTTGTAGAAAAACTTGTATTAAAAATTAGCTGTAGAAATGTCCTTGGATACCCGGGTATCCCATTATGTGTCGAAGGGTTAAGCAGGTTTATGACATCAAAATGAGGTGGCTTGATGCAAAAATGAAGAAAACTACGTATCGATCATGTAATTTTTACGTCATAAACGTCGTAGACAGCTCCTTATTGCCGTCAACCCCAAGCAACCCTATTAGCTGAAAATCGTTCTGGGTTATGAATGAATGGTGCTAGTGCCTAAAAGGTTTACTATAAAATATCTACTCCATTCGTACAGTCGACCTGTACCTGATTCACTCACTATATTTCACGAGGAAAACTAAGGATTAACTTGAAACATTTGTCAGGTTGAAAATAATAATTACCAAGTTTCTCTTCTCCAAAATTTTCTGCTGCCTAAACTACGCTGTGTACACCACAGAATTGTCCCTTTGAGCTTAACACGTTCAGTGCGACGCCGGTTCCCAGGGACCAGCTCATAAAAGTTTTATCAGTACAAAAATACATTTTAACACGCAATTCTCTCACGAAAATTTTTACGATACTACTAACGTAAAGAAATGTGTACGTTTTACTCACCTAACCATAGAATTTATCCTATTTTTTTATATCTGAGGTATGTCTCAGGGCAATACGTTGCTTGCTTTAAGTTTCTTAACCAGAAAATCTTTTTCTGCCAGTACTAACTAAGTGAATTTCTGGTTTTAGCCAGCATTAAAGATAAATTGAATTGAATTGAATAGTCATTGTCGATTGTCGAATGTCAATTGAAATCGATTCGTCAGTAAAGCCAAAATTAAAAAAATGTGAAAACCATTTTATTATGGATTCCAGTTAATAATCACAGAAGGATTAGATTTTTCAGGTGTTTCTAAAATCTTCTGCTCTGAGTTTAAATTTATTGAAGAGTCGATTTCAATCGACAGTTGACTATGGACAATCACAGTAGAGCTCTTTGTCTGCTCCTTAGGAATTAGAGTTTGTCTAAGATCGCAGCTTATATTACGAAAGTTGCTCGGAACGCTGATATTATTTATGTCATTTAGGGTTCCAAGTTTAGTTTAGCAGAGATATGAAAAGTCTTCTTCTACAACAAACTAAAATAGCAGACATTAAAACCTCCTGCAGACGATGTAAAAATATGTAGGAGAATTCTTACTGTGCTTAATAGAGATTTTCTACTTTGACAACATTTCGAATAATGATGAACATAGAACATAGTATGTATATGTACACAAATATTAAAATCCTATCTAACTTTTGCGTATTTTGTTTCCAGTTCAAGTCAATTACTGATTTAATTGGGTTGTGCACGCAAATGCGAAAGCTTGACGCATGTTAGAATCGAATCTATTGTCTAAGAAGATTCCAAGCAAATAGTTCTTAAAACACT